>BPLQ01009887.1:0-63659 GCA_021605075.1 Caerostris darwini | reverse complement strand
GTTACGTACAGTTTAATCTAAAACTCCGGGTGTTCGTCCATTGTGGCGTTCGATAATGCACTTCAGAAGGTGGCGTTCACCGGCATAGCGTCTGACACGAATGCGGCCATCATGGTACCACAAATTAAAAGGGATTCTTCAGAAAACACGACATGCTGCCAATCAGCACGCCAGTTTCTATGCTGAAGGCTCATTGTAGCCGCAGGCGGCGATGGTTTAGCGTGAGGGACTTGGCGAAAGGAGTCCTTGTGTGTAGTCCATGCAGCCGACGTCTACGAATTTGATGAAGCACACAATGAAACACCTGTAGCTATTGACCACTGTGCTGCCATTTGCACTATTCTAATCATTTGCATATCATGCGTTAATGTGCATTTCCTGAAAATTTCATCTCACTCGCGTAATTCCTTCATGGTGTTGCAATTTTCACAAACATGAGTTTATAATGTGTTAAGTTGAATAATCAATTGGCTATGTGCATTTCAATTGGCCATGGGAATAATCAATTAGTTAATGTGTATTTTTTATAAACATCTCTTTTCAATAACACTGCAGACTGCTAAATCAAAAGTAACGTAATATTAATTATTGAAGAATCCTACTGACAGATTAGAAAAAATAATTAATTATTTTTATTATGTTACTCATAGAAAAATTATATATCTAATGAACAAATTAAAGTTTAATAACTGTTGACATGAAATTTATATTTGTCAATACCTAATTAAAACTAACAATAGTATAAAAAAATTTAAAACAATAGTTTTTGAAATTTTGGATGAATATTTACTGAAGTTAAATACTGAATCATTTTCTATGTTTTCATTTATTGGACTTGTTATTAAGTGCTTCGAAGAAATGATTAAAAATATCAGAAGAAGAGTTGCCTAGCAATGGCAACCTTTAATTAATTTGGAATAAATTATTCTTGAAAATTCATGGAAAAGGAACATTTTCGAATATAAAAAACAAAAACATCCTACAATGATGCTGCAATTCTTAAATGCCATATTTTTTATTCATTCGTAGAAGTATACAAATTTAATTCATTAATTATAACTCATCATTAACTCTCAAATTTAACTCATTTAAATTCTTTAATGACATAATTTTGAAAATTTCCAACACTGTAGAAAGATTTAAACACACATCGCTTCATTTATTAATTATTCTTAATCATTTGAAGAATACGGCAAAAAAAAAAGATGAAACTCATTTATATTTTGATCAAATACTTTTAAATCTTATTCGTAGAAATGCGCATTGGAATTTAACAAAGTAAAATGCACATTCGAGTTCAAAAATATTATTCTGAGAATAATGGATTTTGCATTTTACTCCACAATTAATCATAATATTTTCCTAATATATTAGAGCAAATATGTTAGTATAATGTAATTAATAAGTTTGAATATTTGTCAAGTTTTGAATCATTTTTATGCATGAAGGATATTTTAAATTTACTAAATTGTTTAAAATTCCTTAAGAAATTAAAATTATTTTAATACTGTTCACAAAAAATTGTTTTACATGTTTTTGTGAAACTAATTTTACATATGAGGTGCATTAACATGCATAGTATATGGAAAAATTATTCCTCTAAACATATAAATAGAATTATTCTTTTATTAAAAAAGATTGATTTTTCAAAATCAATATTTTTAAAAGAAATTTATAAAAATATAAAAGATTATTAGATTATTCGAAATAAAATAATTTTTTTTATCAAAGCAATCTGGAGCATAACTATGTACAAATTGCCTGTTAAATGGTTATCCAAAATGTCTTGAAAACTATTGAATTTATCAGTAATAAATAAAAAAATAACTTATAATGTGAGTTTAAGAAATTCTATAATAAATACAATCTAATTGAAATTTCATCTTCAATTTTAGTGATAAAATTATATAATAAGATAGTACCGAAACAGTAAATAATTACTGTTATCACTCTGAATCTTCAATTAATATGTGCCCCAAAAAAACGGTCAAATAGATATTCCGCTGTTTTTAACTTGCATAATGAATTTTATTTTTTTGCTTTCGAGAAAGGAATAGAATATAATTTTAGAACATAAATATATAATAGACAATAATATAATATATAATATATAATAGAATATACTAAAATATAATTGTTAATTAAAAATTTCTGTGTTTTATTTAATACTTTTAATATCATATAAATATCACTTGAGTAGAGGATTATATAATTTTGTGACTCATTGTATATCATTAGAATAGTAATAAACTTTGCCTATATTTACATATTTTTTATTTAGTTTATGTAATCTTTCCTTAATATGCTAGTAACTTACTGTACTTATTATGTTTCGTACTCAAGTAGTAGCTAATAATTTATGCAATAATTGTAACAAATTTTGCACTATACGTTGCATCTTTTCCAAAAATTTCCATTGAATTTAAGAAAAACAATTTACTTATTATTTCGAAACATATTTAAAAATTTTTTAATTAGTTTCCATTTTTCTGAAATTATCACATTATAAAATCGTAGTGAAATATTATACTTATTTGATATATTTTATTGATTGATGCAATTTTATATCATGTAATTTATAATTTATTATCATTTTATTTATTTTCGAGAGATACTCAGAAACGGGAAATAGTTACCAAATTAGTTTAATCTACAAATCACTAAACATTCCAACGTAGTTTACGAAAATATTCATTTTTAACCACTACATCGAAGGAACTGAGAATTGCAGGAAATCCAGGTGATTACAAACTCATATAACTACTTAAAATGAAACTGCTACAGAGTTTCTAATAAGATAATTCTGTTCCTAAAGCTCTCTCGATGAATGACTGGAATTTGACCCAAAAGTGGTCGTATGATTTCGTTTTGTAACATCCAGAAACTTCACTGCATATTATTTTGGTCCCACCTCTAAAGCATTTGTTTAATAACTACATTCGCATTCTTCGAGGCGCAAACCCATTTCATACTCATTAAAATCTCCCCAACGGTTGTTAAGGTCACATCTACCTATTGTAGTTCCCCTCAACTACCACACCTACATTCAAAAGTCACGTTTTCGCAAAGAGTATCTCTAATCAACAGTAAATTTCTCACTAAATGAGAATTTATTAACTTCCATGTCCAGCAGAGAACTTTCAGTTTGCTAGCTTCGATTGTTTGTAATTATGCTATTTTCTAGGATATAATATTTAAAAATCTTTCAATGGAAAACATACAAAATGTATATACAATATAATACTAAAAATTATTGTTGCAGTTTACTAAATATTCGAAATATAATTACGAAGTTTTCATAAAATTACTTGTTGTTTCATCTTGCTATTCATTCTCTTTAGTACTGCTTACATAAGCATACCTAATTTGGGCCTGTCAAGAAACGCACTTTAAAAAGATTAAATTTAGCATTATGCAGTTAATAGTTCATCAATTTTACAGAAAGATTTTTTTACCTATAGAGTAATTTTTATATATATCCCTTAAAATATTTTGTTGGAGCCTGAATGGCCGAGTGTCTAGCGCTTTGGTTCTCGGTGCCACAGGTTCGAGTTCCGGCGGTGCCATGGATGTTTGTAGTGGTTCGGAATCCACTTTAAACCGTAGGTCCCGGGTCTCCTACGACTGTAAGAGTGTCAGGGAGCAGAAGTCAGACTTCTACCTACGGGTGCTCCATCAGGAAGAGGGTATAATAAAAATGAATCTCTTTGTCTTCAACACACTCTCTGCCCTCTTTGAACTGTTTATACCACTTTCCGATATAGGAATGCACACCAGATGCCTTCTGCAACATTCTATACTCTTTCATAAACAAAATTGAATGCAAGTTCTTTGCTCATTTAATTCAGACATTTCAAAAATCGCCGGAATCCGTTTTACCTTCTCACAAAGCCAAGCGTTACTTAATCATTAATGAATATTTTGACGTCAAATTTCCCGCAGATGTCAAGGACAGTGCCAGAAACCTAAAAAAGAAAAAGAAATTGAAATTCCGTAAGCCCCGGGAATTTTAAATTGAAAATGGGTCTTACCTTTTGGACACAGTATTATTAATATGGTAGATATCATAATAAGAACTAATAAAATTACCGCTTATATTAATATGTGTTGATTTTATAAAAACTTTCAAAAATTGATTAAAATGTAACTTTATAAGTTAAAATTTAAATTAGTAGCAGATTGTTTAAAACATTTGTGCAATTTTTTGGCGTTCTCATCCATTTTTTTTTTTTTTTTCTTTCTTTCTTTCTTTTTTTTTTTCTTTTTTGCAAAGTAGTTTTTTTTATGTCGTGCTATAAAAAAAAAGTTATATCTTATATAGCTATGCCTTATTTTCTTAAATTTCATCTGTAATGATTATATTGAATTCAGATAAATTAATTGAAAATCTTTTGTTTCTTATAAATTACCATATATTAGTATGAATTAAAGCCAATACACTTTATCTCTTTAGAAACATGAACATTAATCAAAATCCCATAAAAAGTGGTTACTGTATTTCATTTGGATTTGAGCATTTTCCCACAAGATTATCCCTACTTTGAGGGGTGAAATATCTGCCAGCCTTCACATTGATGATTCCATCTGCTCATGTTCGCCTCATTTTTTAGTGGTGGATTAGATGGTAAAAAAAATCCTGTTCATTTTCGTAGTAGGTTGACGACTGACAAACTATGAAATATGGAGCTTTAAAGGGTTCATAAAAGATGTATCGAATTATTAGGGTGGGCTGCTAACATGCACTACGGGGAAGTAACCCTTTCAGTTTAGTTCCCCATTGGCTTTGAATGGTATTATTTCCCTTTTCCTCTAATGGATTAATATATTAGACCTCCCCGGGTCACGCTTCGATGAACTCTGCATCTGCCATTATGTACGGTGGGTGACTTCAGGGCAATCTGACAATAAAAATTTTAAAAAAAAAAAAAAAAGTCACCTTTAATCCATATTTTGGAGTTTAATCCACTAGTCCACAAGTTTCTATTGACTCAATACATTAAATTCCACCTTGGTAATTACAACATTAAGACGTCCATTTTGCCGTTTAACTCTGTTATTAATGCATCGGAATGCTCATAAACTTCACAGAATGTTTCTTTCGTGTACATTTAATAATTTAAATTAGAGTGCATTTGCAATTACTCAAAAGTAATTGTTTACTGGAAGCAATTAGTAATGGAAAAAACACAAATTCCTGTTTATTGGATTTTAAATTTAATTACATTGCACGAGATGTTTCATCATTTTCCTGCGGTACAAAATGAGCGAATTAATCTCGTTATTCTTCATACATGCTTGCTGTTGAATATTTTGAAGATTTCAAATGTTATTTTTTTTTTTATTTTATAATTACATGCTTGCAGTTGATAATTACATTTATACATACTTGCAGTTGATTATTTCATTTATAAATGTATGCAGTTGATTATTACATTTATACATGCCTGCAGTCGATTATTACATTCATACATCTTGAAGTTGATTAGTATGAATATTGCAATTATTATTTTTTTTACTTAATTATTAATCGTAAAGCAAATAAATGCTTCATACTTGAAAGAAATCCTAATAAAAAAAAAAAAAGTTAAATAATTATATACGTAATTAAGTTTTTTACTGGAGTATATATTTATATTTCCTTTCACTCAAATATTTTCATTCATCATTCATCATTAATTGAAACTTTTTTGATTTATCAATGTTTATAAACTATCGAATAAAAAGTAGCTAAAGGAGATTGCGTTATGATATTTTTGCTTGTTTTTTACAGTTTATATCATTCAATGCACCTTATTTACTAATTTCTCTTAAAACTATTGATAGAAAAGTATATTTTATATATACTCACAGATAATTATATCTTTCATATGTGATCCAAGAAAAACAGGAGTTTGATTTGGTGTGTGACTCTACGGTCATCTTGTGAACACGAGGGCTAAACAGACCGGGACCTACATTTTAAAGTGGATTCCAAAAGGCTAACAAACATTCATGCCACCACCAAAGAAAATCAGGAGAGTAAGCATAATCAATCATCAAAAATCAAGAGATCATTAGCAAACCACTAAACGAATGTATATAAAAAATGTATACTAAAACACGAAAAGTGTATAATTAAGTACATATAGCTTCAAAATACTTTTTTTGCAGTTACAATTTAACATTTGCCAAGTCTGTTAGAAAAAAGTAAGTTAATTTTATTTAAAAAAAAAAAACTGCCTTACCTAATTCCAAATCGAAACATTTCATTAAAACTACGAGAGTTTCATATTAACAACCCACGTTGTATGCTATAAAATATCATGATTATTCCGTAGATGGCACAATGAATATTTGATAATGCGGCAGGCACGCGCCTTAACCTAGGTTGCTTATAATATATACTTATACATGTCTAGAACAGGGATGGGCAACTTTTTCGAACGCGGGCCAAAAATCGAAGAAAAAAAAGTTTGGCTGGCCAAGATAAATTTTTCTACAATTTTAAAAATATTTATAATATTAATAACCATTTATTATTACCATAATATTTATAATATTAATTAACATTTATTATTACCATAATATTTATAATATTAATAACTATTTAGTATTACCATTACCATAATATTTATAACCATTTACTATTACCATAACATTTATAATATTATTAACCAATAATATATATACTTTATTTTTGAAATATTTTACGAATAACCCTCTATGCTATACTTTTAATAAATTCACCACTATCCACATTGATGTTATATGCCCACAATCTTTCCATACGCAATCAATAATATTAGAACTCGCGCCAAAAGAAAAAGCCGCTGGCTGGAGCTTAAAATGCGCACTCTGCCACATATGAGATCTAATTCACGTATATTGGATTCCCATATGTTTGCTCCCAGAGAAAGAGATAAGGCTTGCTGGCGCCAATCTACAGCTATCACTGCCGCTTTTAACACTTTACCGATTGAAAGCTGTCTGTGCTTACTATTTCCGTCGATTTATGTTTATAGAACAAAAACAGAGAAAGTAAAAAGATCACCAGTCCTTTGAAGAAAAGGAAGAAAAAAAATATTTAATCAAAGTAGAAAAGGAGATGGATATATAATATATAAATATATATTTCTTTTAAATTGGCTCGGACCTGCAAATTAAAATTCTATCCGCGGGCCGAATAGAACCATCCGGCGTACCGGAGTTGGAGTTGTTTGCCCATCCCTGGTCTAGAAGGTTCTTCTTGGTGCTACAGGAGGGGGCTCGATTCTATGCTACAGAGAAAAGGGATTTTAAGAAGATTTTCCTTCAGAAGAATTCAGTAATAATAGAAATCATACATTTAATTCTAGTTATACATCTGTTTACCTATACCAAAAGCATTATCATAAACCTCAAGGTAAGCAATACATATTTTGTTTTTCGTATTTATTAATGCCATTACTAAAATCAAAATATTAATTAAGTCTCAAATCTTCTGCGAGATTAGCATATCCTTTAATTCAGTATGAGTATTAGTACTTACTATCGTTGTACGAGTTATAGATAAAAAATCTAAACAAAAATATACAAAAAAACAACGCTTTGTTTTAAGATAAGTATGAAAAGATTTAATTATTATTAATAAATAACAGAAAGTAATTTAAATTTAATTGATCAAAATACAAACGCAAAATAATTGGAGATCATGTACCCATTTAAGCAGAATTAATTAAAATCTGTTAATATAGTAAATTAGAAGCAATTTAAAATAGTTAATCAAGGGAGCATACTATAAATTATAAAAAAAAAAACGCTGATTGAAGTGCAGATTTTAAATTCATAAAATACTATATGTATTTTTAGAATGCTGACTAAAAATACCGCAAAATTCTTTCCTTGAGTATAAAAAAGTTATTCAAGTGCTTTTTAATCTTTAATAATATAATGCAAAGATAGACATTGAAATATTTTATGACAAATATCAATTACAACTGGAAGTGTGAAGCGATTAGGTGAAACAATCTGAGACCCAGTAGAAAATAAACGAACTTGTCGTACATAAAAGAAAATTCAAATTTAACATATAATGTGTATGAAGGAAAAGCGAATTTATGAAATTTTAAAAACGTTTTCACTCGTGTAATGATTTATTTCATAAAAATTATTATGGAGTAAATATTTTGAACTCTGAAAGAAATTTTCTAATAAGAAATTATTTTTGTCCGCATATAACATTTTACTTCAAACTGACCTTTAATCAATTATCATGCACTTAAAAAAAGTGCATACCCAAAGTAATTACATGAGTCCGCTCAAATCTATATATTTTACCATATCGACATATACTACTGTGTCCACAACAAAAAGAACAATCTTCAATATAAAATTACCGGGGTTATGGAATTTCAATTTTTTTTTTTCAGGTTTCTGGCACTGTCCTTGGCATTTGTGTGAAATTTGACGTCAAAATATTCATTAGTGTTTGAGTTACGCTTGGCTTTCTGATGCGCTAAAACTGATTCCGGCGATATTTGAATGGTCTGAAATAATTGAGCAAAGAACTTGCATTCAATTTTGCTTGCGGAAACGTATCGAATGTTGCAGAAGGCATTCGGTGAGCATTCCTTTATCGGTAAGAAAAGTTTAGAAGTGGTATAAACAGTTCAAAGAGGGCAGAGAAAGCGTTGAAGATGAAGATCCCACTGGTCGACCATCAACCTCAACCGACGAGCTCACGTCCCAAAAATTACGGATTTGGCGCCTGCAAACCGTCGATTTACAATTAGAGTCCTTGCTGCTGATGTCAGAATTTCTGAAGGATCGGTTAATTCCATTCTGTGCCTCAAACGCATCAAATCTCGATTGGTACCGAAAACACTGAATGCTCCAGCTTCCACTGCATTGATTCTTCGTGCCTTTTTCGCCAAAAATGAAACCCATATCGTTCCACAAACCACCGTATTCACACCATGCGAATTCTGGCTATTCTCTAAACTCAAAAGACCACTCCGAGGAGAACGTTTTGAGTCGATTGAAGAGATTCAACGTGAATCGCCGCGCGCTTTGAAGGCCATCCCTGCGATGACTTTTTAACACGCATTGAGGATTGGAAAAAATAAATGTTGGCATAAATGCATTGTGTCTGGAGGGGATTACTTTAAAGGCGTTGAAATAAATTTGGAAGAATAAATAAAGTGTTTTTGAAAAAAAAATAATTGGGCTTACTCTTTGGGCACAGTAGTATATATAGATATATATATATATTATAGACATTTTATGAGCATATATAAAAATTGGTATATTTAGTGTAAGTCCTTCTAAAAAATAATAATTTGGATTTCTTTAATTTCAATCTTCACTTGTCAAAAAATTTATTTTGATCTATTTTTAATATATAAGTTAGATTTTTATTACCTGATATTTTAATACCGAAATAAACGCCAATATTTTATAAACATACATAACCTAACCCACGCATCTCACTGCCTCATGAATAGGTTTATAGCATTATAATCCTTTCTTAGTTTAAATCCTTTCTTATTTTCTAAAATCTTTAACTCTATCAGAATTTTAAAACAATATCCATTTACATTTTCATTCAGTTTTAAATGACTAAAAATATTCTACAGATTATCCTTAGCGTGTCATGTCTAGAAATAGAAACTGTCGTAATGTCAAGACAGAATTCATCTTTGCAAGCCCATTTCCTTAGGCGAAAAATTGAATACAATGAAATTACGAACTTCTGGAGTTAAACAATATCTTCTGTTAAAATAGCAAATGTCACCTTTGCACTATTTTCGTAAGAATATGGTGAATCTGCCTCCCCCTCAAAAGCCCCAAGCAGCGGCTTTTTGGTGACTTTGAAAGCATTACTCATTATAGCATTTGGAAGTGGGAAGGTGCATGCTGGTGGAAAGAGCGATGTGGGCGTATCCATGCCAGAGAAAAATTGCATTTCAAATGGAAGTATAATAAGATTATTGCAAATTCCATCCTTATTGAATTATTCAATATTCAATAAAATGATTCTAGTATCATAGAAGAACAAATGCCTCCGAATATTTTTTTAGTGCATATATTCTCAGAATAAGAATATATCCTTTCAATTCATATAGACACTTTTATAAGAACAGTTTCAAGACGCATTTAATGCAATTTATACGTTTTATTGTAATATATGTATCAGAAAATCATTAAATATGATATTTTTTCTAATTTGAAAAATAATAGCTTAATTTCTTCAATAATAGAAATTTTTAAAAATTTAAGAAATTAATAGAAATTGTTTTATAGAAATTTACAATTATTATAGATTTTATTGAAATATATGTATCCAAAAATCATTAAAATAATGATGAGAACTAGCAATGCGTATTTATTTTTTAAAAATTTATTCCCATTTATTTTTGTCTTCATGCAACAATATAATGTTTTTTTAATTCGAAAAATTATGTTTTAATTTCTTCAATAATAGAAGTTTATAAAAATTTAAGAAATTAACAGTGGTTATTATACAGAAATTTATAATTATTGCAGATTTTATTGAAATATATATATCCGAAAATCCTTAAAATAATAATGCGAACTAACAAAATGTATTTGTTTTATTAAATGCATTCATAATATTTATTTTAATATAACAATATAATTCTTTTTTTTTAATTTGAAAAATAGTACAAAATTATAATTATTTTATAGAAATTTATAATTATTTATTGAAATATATATATGATCATTAAAATAATAATGGGAACTAACAAAGTATACTTATTTTTTAAAAATTTATTCACACTATTTATTTTTGCATTAATATAACCAATGTTATTTTTTAATTTGGAAAATAATTGTTTAAATTCTTCGATAACAAAAATTTATAAAAATTTCTTTGTATCTATTAAGTTATCATTTTTTTTTCGTCCAATGCAGCTGGCAAACTCTTAGACAGCTTGGCCTTGGATGTCTTAATGCAAGCGCTGCACAGACGTTACTCACTTTGCATTACCCAGCAGGCGCGTGTAGCTTGAAGATACGTAACAATGCCCCCGCAACGCTCTACGATCCTATTAGGACCGGGAACTACGGTTTAAATTGGATTCCGAACCACTACAAACATCCATGGCACAGCCGGGACTCGAACCCGAAACCTGTAGTACCGAGCGCCAGAGCGCTAGCCACTCGGCCATTCAGGCCCGTTATAAAAAATATTGGAACAAATAATTTTCAAAAGCCATGATTAAGATAGATATATAATTTTTTTAAATTAACTGAGAACATGCCATAATTAAATTTTATAATAGTAAAAATTTTTTACATTTACTAAAAGCAAAACAATTTTTGTTGTCCTTAAGTTATAATAAAATAGAAAATTAGTGAATTCAATTTATAAATTTGTTAATAAATATTTGAAATTATCCAAGATTTTGTACTATTGCAGAAATTTAATAAAACTCTTGGCTGGGCGATTAAATATTTATATTAAATTTCTTTCCCGCTATGAGGTACATGAGCTGCTTGAGCTTCTATAATAATTACAGATGCGAAAAATTCCAAGAACTACCATGCCTTTTATAAAATATATCATAAAAAAACATCGAAAATTCTAAAAATTGTAATATTAGAGACGCTTGGGAAATATTAAAAATAGCATTCTTAAATTTCATTTTACATGCATTAAAATGAGGAATATGGAAGAAAAAAAATGAAGACTAATCTGTATCATATTGCAATTGAGAATTCGTTTTATTTTATCCATCTTGTTTTTCAGTCTTGTACGACGTCGAACAGTTCGTTAGAAATGTTTTTCTACTTAAAAATGAGCATGAGAAAAACATTTATGCCTTCTTTATTGTTTATACATAGTTTCCAATTGTTTACTTTTTTTTGTAAAACTCTTAAATTGTTTTTTTTTTCCATTAAATTAAAAATTATTTTGAATTTTTCATCATAATACGAGCGAATCCTATGTAACATGACTCGTTTAATCAAATTTATTAAAACAGCATGTTATTCTATATTTTAATGAATTTGATTAAAATAGTCATGTTACATGTTAGGATTCGTCTGCATGTTGATAACAAATTCCTCCTTAACAAATTCTATCATCCAGTCTTTGTTTCATAATTCTTGATCTTATTTCTGAAACCAACTAAAAAACAGCAGGATAGAATGCAATTTATTTCCAAATAATGTAGTTTATTAAAAAATTCTTGTTGAATATGCAGTATTTTTAGTATTTTGTCCTTCTCTTCAAAAACAGTTTAATTTTACTTTTGATTGCAAAGTGTATGTATATTGCGCTTTTAGAAATTATTTCTTGTTGAGGTATTTCAGAAAAAAAACCGTCAAATATTTTTTTTTTGCATACAAAAATTTTATTAAGATTTCTGCTTTTTTCTCATCCCTGTATTAAAATAAACAATAAAATCCCAAGTTACAAATAATTGCATAAATATGCAAAAAATAACTAAAACTAAAACTAAGTTGGATACTTCAAGTTATACTTCATGTCCAATTATTAATGTCTTCCTTTTGACTCTTGTTGTTACTATGTGCTACTGTGTTCAAAAAGTAAGACCAATTATTTTTTTTCAAAAACTCTTTATTTATTCTTCAAAATTTATTTCATGCACTAACGCCAACTTTTTTTTCCAATCCTCAAATGCATGCTAAAAAGTCATCGGCAGGGATGGCCTTCAAAGCGCGCGGCGATTCACGTTGAATCTCTTCAATCGACTTAAAACGGTGTCCCCAGAGTGGTCTTTTGAGTTTAGGAATAGCCAGAAGTCGCACGGTGGGAATACAGCGGTTGTGGATTGTAGTTATTTCATTTTTGGCGAAAAAGTACGAAGAATCAATGCAGTGTGAGCTGCCGCATTCAGTGTTCCAACCGAGATTTGACTCATTTAAGATCCAAAATGTCATTGACTGATCCTTTTCAAATTCCAACACCATCAGAAAGGTCTCTAATAGTAAATCGACTTTTTGCAAGCACCAAAAAGTCGATTGGATGGCCGACCAGATAGCTCTTTGTCTTCTTTGTCTGACTTAATTGAGCTGTTTATACCATTTCAAAACATTCCTTTCCGATATATGAATGTTCACCGAATGCCTTCTGCAGCATTACATACGTTAATTATAAATCGACGGTTTGCAAGCGCCAGATCTTTAATTTTTAGGACGTGAGCTTCTTCGGTTGAGGTTGATGGTCCACCAGACGGCTCTTCATCTTCAACGCGTTCTCTGCCTTATTTGAACTGTTTATTCCACTTGTAAACATTTCTTTCCAATATAGGAATGCTCACCAAAAGCCTTCTGCAACATTCTATACGTTTCCGCAAGCAAAACTTAATGCAAGTTCCTTGCTTAATGAATTCAGACATTTCAATAATCGTTAGAATCATTTTTAGCGTCTCACAAAGCCAAGCATAACTCAAACACTAATGAATATTTTGACTTCCAATTTCACGCAGTTGCCAAGGACAGTGCCAGCAACGAAACAAAGAAAAATAATTGAAATTCCATAAGCCCCGGAAATTTTAAATTGAAAATTGGTCTTACTTTTGGGACAGAGTAGTAAGGCAATATGGGTAATATAATTTGTAAAAATGACTGCATGGCTCATAAACTGTTACCGAACTAGTTTTGTATATGGCTATCTAATACTAGTTTGTTAGTACTAGATAACTTTGCTAGTTTGCTAGTACAGTTGTTTTCAACTAATGTTTACAAAATTGGTTAAAAAAGTAGTATGGCCGGACATATGTGAGTTTTGTCTGCATTCGTTACATTTTATTTTATGGTATAATTGGAATTTTACCTACATAATTAGTAAGTATACAATTTGGCATTACTTTTTAATAATAATCTCTTAATCTCTAAAATATTTTAATTTCTTTGTACAATTTAACGTGATACTCTATCTCCTTTAAAATTAAGCATATTTAATAAGGATTAAGTAAATAGGCAAATGAAAGTAAGAGTGTGAAAATATTGAAATGCAAAAATATCTAATTTGATTCTCTTATGAACTGTAGATATCAATATCCAAACATTTAAAAAAAATAAACGAATGAAATGTTAATTTTTTTAAGAATGGTATTTAAAAAAATCACATGAAAAAAATGGAAATTTTACTTATAAAATAATATGGAAATTTAATACATATGAATTACTGTTGTTAACACGTTGCATATTTTTAAAAAGAATGATTTCATAATTTAGCTTTTTTATTTAATCTAAATCTTGTGACTTTTTATGTGAATTATAAAAAGAGCATTTTGATTTTGCATTAGAGCAGAAATATTTTGTTTTTCACTCTTTCTTTCTGTTGCCTACTTACCCTGTTCCCTTAATTTGAAATATTTAATAACTAATTATTTGTGATAACTAAATCATGCTGAACTGAACAATTAAACAGGATTATTTTGCTGTTAACGATTGCATGCCAGAAAGTGATTCTAATATTCTTAACGCAATCAATTTTTCTTAAATAATCTGCTTTTAATAAATCTGTTATTTTAAGGATTTTCTTAGAAAATGTTCATAGCTCTTTTCTTGTGTCTGGTAGCTACAACCATTGTAGCAAATACAATGCATGGTAGTTCTGATTAAGGCAGTTGTTGATTGCGTGAATTAATCAGCCACATAACACATGGAATTTATCTGCCTCAATTATTTTCTATGAGCATCGAAGAGTAATTTATTTTAATTACTCGGCGTATAATTTTCTATTAGGAAAAGGATCCTTATTGAAAGATTTCGATGAAAGGAGCAATTAACTACTTTTTAAAATCCACCATGAGCAGCGATGTAAAGCATTTATGAAAGAAAATCCTTCCTTTGAATCTAACTAATATGCGTATAATGTCTTTCTATCAATAATTTCGTCTATGAGCAAGTGCATAGTTACAGCATGACATGCATTTTCAAAGATACACTATGAAAAATAAATAATTCGTTTTATACCAATTAATTTTCTAAGAATAATTTAAGGTATGTTGTTCCAGTAAATTATAATTAGAATACGTATGATTGCTTAGAATGGAGATTTTTTGTCAGATTTGTAGCATTTTTCCCACGGGAAGAGTTGTAGCATTCCGAGAGAGAAATGTATATTCTTTAACACATAATAACAAACTATCACTCAAATTTTACAGCGGATAAGCAGTGTTGTGGATAGTTATATTACAAGCAATTAGTGCTTTGTACCAATGGGAACAACCTGTCACTGAAATCTGATAGCAGACATTCAGTGTCATGGATAATGAAACCTCGTGAAATTAGCGATTGTCAGTGCGACCTTCACAGATAGTAAAAATTACAGATGGAATATGGACTACACCACGAGTTTTTCCATTGTGATGGGTGATAGACCATGGGCTGAGAAAGTATCTACTCAAAGGAGAAGTGAGGGAAGCTGACTCCCCCCTCCTCTGGACTGATTTTCTTAAAGGGAGGTTTTTGGAGAAGAAAAAGGAGAGTTCTGCGATGAGTCGAGGAAAACTGTTGTTTTTCTTTTTTTTTCTCTCAAGTGACTGAATAGGGCGGAATCTCCGTCTATTTACAAAGTGAGCCCTTTGTGGTTTCGTGTTTCAAGTCGTGTGATAATTAAGGTCTTTCGCAAACTGGTCGGACTAGATTCGTCGTAGATTAGAGAACTATGAAAATCTCCGTTCTTTGAGAGAACTGCGCTTGCGTATCTAATTTATATCCTTAATTTTCATTTCATTGTAAATTGAGTTCATTGATATAGAAATAATGCTTGAAAATAAAATTTAAATTATTCCTGTGAATCTGAAAGAATCTTCCTGTGAATCTTCTTGAAGCCGTTATAGGCCTAATATAGGTCGAGACGTTGCAGATTGTTTGGTATTACAAAAGGATTTCTGTAGATGCTATTAATATTAATTCACTTTTGATATCGAAACATTTTATAAATGGCAAACATCACAAATTTTATTATACACTTTGTCCAATAGAGTTAAAAACAATATTCATAATTGCATAACACATTTACAAAACCTTCACTTAATATTAAAGATTTTATTTTATTTACCATGTTGCATTGACAGTTAACAATAATATTAAACATCTATTTGTCCATATAGATATTGCATGAATTCAAGTGCAACTTAAAATAAAAATTATAATCGTATATATGCAATATATATATATATATATACACTGAAGTGACAAAAGTCATGGGATAGCAATATGCAAATTTTCAGATGGCAGTAGCATCGCGTAGAACAGGTATAAATGCGCAGTGCTTTCGCAGAGCTTTCATTTCTGTTCAAGTTATTCATGTGAAGAGGTTTTGACGTGATGATGACCGCACGACGGGAATTAACAGACTTTGAACGCGGAATGTTAGTTGGAGCTAGACGCATGGGTCATGCCATTTCGGAAATCGTTAGGGAATTCGACATTCCCAGATCCACTGTGTCAAGAGTGTGCCGAGAGTATGAAATTTCAGGCATAACATCCCACCATGGACAGCGCAGTGGTCGACCGCCTGCACTTAACGACCGAGACCGGCGACGTCTGCAAAGAGTCGTAAATTCTGACAGACAAGCAACACTGCGTCAAATAACCGCAGAAATCAATGTGGGACGTACAAGGGACTTGTCTGTTAGAACTGTGCGGAGAAATTTGGCTTTCTTGGGCTATTCCAGCAGAAGACCGACTCGAGTGCCTTTACTGACAGAACGACATCGCTTGCAACGACTCTCGTGGGCACGTGAGCATATCGGTTGGTCCCTAGATGAATGGAAAACCGTGGCCTAGTCCGATGAGTCACGATTTCAGTTGGTAAGAGTTGATGGTAGGGTTCGAGTGTGGCGCAGACCCCACGAAGCCATGGACCCAAACTGTCAGCAAGGCACTGTTCAAGCTGGTGGTGGCTCCGTAATGGTGTGGGCTGTTTGTTCATGGCATGGACTTGGTCCTCTGGTGCGACTGGACCGAACATTGACTGGAAATGCTTATGTTCAGCTACTTGGAGATCACTTGCAGCCATTCATGGACTTCTCTCAGTGATGGGAAGTTTCTTAAGCAAAGCATGATCCAAGTTTGTGATGTTTTATGTCCAGACAAGAAAAATAATTTTGAGACTGTAAGCTTATCTAGATAAACGCTGACTTCTAGAATCGAAGCCATCGATAAAAATTTGACATCACTATTAGAATGAAAGATTGGCCAGTTTAAATTTTGCTCCATAGCTTTGGATGAAAGCACTGATATAAATGATACTGCTCAATTAGTATTATTTTTAAGAGGTGTTGATGAGAAATTACCAAGGAACTGGCGTGCATGCGTTCTTTAAAAGGAACTACAACGGGATGTGATATTTTTCTTGAATTTCAGGAAGAAATTTTAACTTTGAAAGTACCTATAGCAAAATTCAATATCCTCAGTAAATGAAGAGACGCTTAAGAGTTATGAAGATGACTTGAAAAAACTGTATTTTGAGTTCGAACGCAGATTTCAGGTTTTCAGTGCCATTCAAACAGAATTGGATATTTTTACCACGCCTTTCAACTTAAATTGTGAAGCAGTGAGGTTAGATTTGCAGGTTGAATTAATTGAGTTGCAATCTAACAACCATCTCAAGCAGTTGTTTCTAAATATGCCAAAATCAGAGTTTTACAAATCATTATCAAATGTAAGTTTCGCAAATTTAATATCTCACGCCCAGAAAATCAGTGCTATGTTTGCTTCATCTTATATATGTGAACAAGTGTTTTCAACTATGAACCTTAAATTGAAATGAACCTTTATGAAAGAATTACTTCAGAAGTAGACTGACAGATGAGCATTTAGCCTCGTTCCTTAGAATCAGTGCATCTCACTTCGAACCTCAATATAAGGAACTTTTAAAAATGAAATCGCAATTTCATTCATGTCATTAACATATTTAATTTGTAATACTTGTATATTGTTTTTAAAATTTTAGAAAAATTTATCTTTGCCCGCTAAAGTTTTTTTTTCGAGTTTTAGCCCACGACCGAAAAAGTTTGCCCATCCCTGGTCTAGACTATATATCTGTGTATGTAAAAATGGATAAAACTGTTTTATTGCTATTTATGAACATTTCTTTTGTAATAAGTATCATACAATCTTTATTGGGGTTTTATATAAATTCAAAATAATATCATAATTCTGAATATTTATTTACAAGCCCAAACACAAATTATGATGTTCACTAAAGGAAACTATTTAACTGAAAATGATGTAAAGATAGTATTTATAATTATTTTTAGCATCAAATAACAGATTTCATAAGTTTTACAACAAAAATATTTATATAAATTCATAGAAATATTAGTTTTTCACAACTCATATAGTGGAGGAAAAAATTTCATCTCTAAATGTATCTATTTTAAAATGAATGTATTAGTTTGAATTCTGTATTAGTTTTCATACAAATTTTTTATAGAAATTATATCTTTCGGGAGCCTATTCTTTCATTAAATTCGACTTATCTTTCTATAATTAAAACGTTAAAGTTATTTTTTCTCTTCTCAATCTACCTCCAGAAATAAAAGTCTGATTAAATCACATGCAATTTTTTCAATTTTGCAGAACTCCTCTTGACATTTTTTAATAGTTTTCTACCTAAGAGTCGAAAGGTTGTTTCAATGTGTAAAAGATTTGTCCGTTGCTGCTATCTTGAAGGCAAGCTGCCAGTGAGAAGAAACCTAATTATTCCATTTTCAAAGATAGTTTAATTAAACCATGATAATTATCATATATGATTTCACTACATAAATTTAATTTCTCCATTATGGCTTAGAATATTATTCACACTTATAAACGATAAAGAAAAGTGACTATTGGATGTGTAATTAAATATAAATTAGTAATAGGATTTCTGAAATATAAAATTATGTCTCTTGCTACTGAATTAAACTATAGTAACAGGAAAAATATTAAGTAAATTATTCTACAAAATTGTATGTGAATAGTGCTCGGTGAGACAGGTTTCGGATTCGAGTCTCGGTGGTGCCATGGACGTTCTAAAGGTTCGAAATCCACTTTAAATCATAGTTCCCGGTCTAACATAACAATAGAGTATTGGTCGCAGGGCTGACCTCATAAAAATAAAACGTCTCATGTTTCCGAATCTGCCAGCATTCAGAATGGCATGACCCACCACGGGGCTGTTGCACCATTGAAGAAGAATGCATGTATGAGGACAGGTACTTATTTCTATAGCTGAACTAACCTATGTATTGCAAAGTATAAATTATTCTTATTATTTTTCTCTATTAAATCTTTTTATCCTTTCATCGAATATAGTTTACTAAGAAGTAAAATCAATGTGTCCTTCAAAAGCATGCTTTTATTTTTCAGCAGAAGATCTAACAAGATATTTCAATCTACAACATCGAATATGGTTTTTTTTTATTACCTTTGTTTGAAACAAATTTCAATAAGATCGGAAATTTTTTGATAAATATTTTAAGAAAAAAATTTTTTTTTTTTTTTCATTGTAATATCTCAATTGTCTTCGGTGTTATATCTCAATTTCAATTTTCTTCTGAACTTTGTTAATGCATTAAAATATCAAGTATATTACAAAATTTTGCCGTCAGTATATTATTAATTTATGATATTTGGTTACGCAACAGAAAGAACAAAGAAAATTTCAAATGAAAAATGGATTGGTCTTAAATATGCATTTAATTATAGTCACATAAAATCTAACATTTAAATTGTTATTTTCAAAAAATACCAAGAAAATGTTACTGAAAAACGACATTTTTTATATAAACGACTTTTAAATTAGTAATTAAAATCTAAATTTGTGTAAAATTTAGTTTTTATTAGAAGTTATCCATACTTCAGAAGAATTTGGTTTTTGAATTTTTGTTAGACACCAGTTAAATATAAATATAGAATTGAGGAAAAGATTGATAAAATAGATTGCTAAATTAATGGTAATTTTTCAATGGTTAGAGATACAAACACACACAAATATTATTTGTTTATAATATACTATCTGGTATAAGACAGAGTTTCTATGTTTCAGTATTAAAAATATATTTTGTTATTTTAATTAGTAAACAAAACAAATAATAGAAAAAAAAGTCATAAAATGCTTATTATTTAACTCCTTTTATCATGCCAGTCAATAAAATGTTTTTTATAAGACCTAGGGGTTTCCATTGGTGACATTTTACTAGGGTCAAACTTGAGTTTAATATGGCCTAGAAAATAAAATCTGGATTTAAAAAATTTTATTTAGTGTGATAGTACATATGTTGTTAATGAGAGCATCACATATAATATATTGGACAATTAAGGATAAAATTTATAGAAAAAAGGCAAAGTTGATTGATAACTTACAAATATAAGGATTATTTTATTCATCAAAGTATGCCCTATATTGTCTATATGCTTTTGCCATTTAAGCGGCAAGTCGTTCAGGCATATTGTGGAGTTATAAAGAGATGGACGAAATAGTCAATGAATTTCTAGAATTACAATTTTACGACATTGTCGGAATTAAATGGCTTTCCAATTAAAAAGTGATCCAATTTGTGTAAGAATTGGTACTTAGTGGGGATTAGGCCTTAGGATTATGAGGAATGATGGAGATTCCAAATCCTGTAATTCCAATTCCAATCCTGGTTCGAATTCCAATTCCTGTAATTTTGCTACAGTTCTTTGTGCAGCGTGTGGTCTAGCGTTATCATGAAATAAGATGGAAGTTGATTTGTTAGACAATCTAGGCTGTTTTTCTTATAGTTTTTCTTACGCCCAGTTAATTGCAAGATATTTCTGCAATGATCTCTGAATTAGACTTAATTAAATATTAATGAATCACACCTTTGCTAGACCAACAAACATTCTCCATCAGCTACTTTTGATGTATATTACGGTTTGCAATGTGTTTTGGTGATTTATCCTTGTCCAACTACTATGCTGAACATTTGCCATTGTCATATTCATTTCTCACCACAAGTGACAATTCGATTCAAATATGGATCAGAATTGTGACGAGAAAGCAATATCAAGCAAGTTACAAAATTCTTTTATTTTTGTTTTCCATTCATTTTTTTTGGAATACACTTAATTAACTTTTTTTACTTTGTCGATTTGAATTAAATGAGTTAATATTGTTTGATTATTAACATCGAACGGTGACATTTAATTCGTCATTGTTGACCTTTGATTCTGGCGACCGCGTTGAATTTTTGTGAGGTCAAAGTTACTTGTACAAAATACGGCGAACTAATTGGGTAGTATCTGCTGCATGGTAATACTAGGGCCAAATACGCTATTAATGTTTCGAGAGTTCTGCAGTGCTTTAATTCTGATACTGAACTATGAGCTATCATTCTGAACTGATACTTCATAATAGTGCGAATTTCCGACTGTTCCATTTTCAGTAAAATTAATTTTTCAAAAGTTTTTATTATTTTTAATAGCTTACAATGATTCCTTTTAATTTTCGAGATGTGTAACTTTCCAAAAATAAATAAATGAAACCAGAAGCTAAATTATTAAGCCAATGTCAAATAATAAGGGCAATTAATTAATTTGGCAAGATTATTAAATACAAATTTCAACTTTGTTAAACAGGTAAAAATGGGATGAATTTCTTTCCGAAATTTTGTTTCTCTCTTTGTAGTCCTCATCTATCTCACTGTAGAATTCGAGCTATTAATCCAATTTAACGAGAGAAAAAGTCAAGTAGGATAAATGTCTATCGCGATAAAGTCTCTTTCCGCCCTATCATCTGAAAAAATATGTCTCCGGGGTAATAGATTAAATATTTAGAGTTCCAATTGTTATTATTCGAATAGAAAAGAGAATGCGACGACAAGTTATTGAAAGTAGTTGACGATTGTATTATTCCATGATGCTTAAAAGTTGTAACTACAATAAAAAAAAAGCATGAACTGATCCACAGAGAGTCCTTTGCCCCACGGCTTCGATGGGGAGATATTTAAATAACCCTATATCTCTCGAGATTCAAAGACCTTAATCCACTCCCCTAAAACGATTGTAAAGAATAGAAAATTAAGGGTGGAAGGGAGTGCATCTCACTTTCTTTTTTGTTCGTGTCTTAGAATAAACTACAAAGGAAAAAGAATATTACCTCAATAACAGATGGATGTAGCAGGCTTTATCCCATTTTTTCTTTCTGTAATGAATGGGATAATAGCTTAAGGATATATCAGAGAGTATATAAACCCAAGCTGCTATCCTACAAACAATTTAAATTCTTCGTAGAAAGCAATGTAAAGGAAAGGGATCAAAACACATCTAAATTCATAATAGCACATGTAAATTCATTCACATGTACATGTAAACACATGGTATTATGGCTTTGTCATATTGCCAAGGCCATTCTTCAATAAATATTCTCCTATTACAGTAAGGGTTTGTGAATAACTTTATCACCAATATCGTATTTTTATATTTATCAAGGTTTCTTTCCCATACTAAGTAATTAAAAGGTTTTCCGTTTATTTAAGGCGAAATTAAAATGGAAGTTAAATAATAGCAAACCAAAAAAAAAAGTCATTTATCAAAAGCAGCCTATTAAATATGAAATACCATCAGTCCATTTATCATATATAAGCCCCTACAAGCTGGGTGTTTTCTGAAGGAATTTTAAATCCTACAGTGTGTTTTTGAGAGAAACGAGTTTTTTGTCAAAAGAGCCTATTAAATGTAGGAATAATTCCATCCGTCCATTCATCATATATAGGTCCCCTTTTGTTAGTAGCGCAAAAATGTTTTGTGCATTTTAAATAATACCGGAATGCATCATCCATTCAAATGGATGATCCAATTTACTAAGCGGATGAACTATTGAATGTGC
Source organism: Caerostris darwini (assembly GCA_021605075.1). Classification (NCBI taxonomy): domain Eukaryota; kingdom Metazoa; phylum Arthropoda; class Arachnida; order Araneae; family Araneidae; genus Caerostris; species Caerostris darwini. The sequence continues at coordinate 40,855 of BPLQ01009887.1, read as the reverse complement.
ACTCAATTTCGAAAGATAAATACCAAATAATTTTTAATTCACAGTACAAATAATATATTCATAAATGGTGAAAAAATTATTTAGGATTTAAATGCAAAAATTATGATCATTTTCTTTCCTAATCATACAAAATAAAATCGAGTGTATAGTATTGTAATTAAATTCTCCACACATTCGCTGAAATTCGTAACCTTAAAAATTCAATATTGATTCATCTATTTATTTTGATGTAGAAAAAAATATATGACATTTTCTTGCAGGCAACAATTTCAATTTTAAAGGTAAAACATATTTGGAATTAAAATTTATTTTTAACGAGCTAGAAAGGCATATGAAATAGATAAAGGTCGACAAATAAATGAAAAAAGTCGATTATGTTTACTTATAGCAGACACACAATTTCAAACTATAATTTAAAGGAAAACAAATTACAAAATAAGGTAATAAAAACCCAGTTTATATAAAATTAAGTTGATGATAAAACAAAATTGGTAAAAAAAATATTTAAAGTATATTTGTTTGTTTTTAAAATTCGGATCAGTATAGAAATTTTGTATGCCTTTTATTTAAACATTTTAATACCAACTTCAAATATTCTATATCAATTATTTCCTTCCAAAAAATAAATGAATCGTTTGTGAGATTTAAAATTGCAATCATTATTAAAGGTCTATTATTTATCAAGGGCTTCAATGGATTATGTTGATACCAAAGATGATGATGAATGGTATGTTATTCCAGAAACTGTAATACACGGTAATTTTAGAGCAATAATGAGACATTTTTTTCTTCTAATTACTGAGTCAGTAAGGCAGAAAGCATATGAAAGTATTTTATGATGTAGAATGTTTAATTTTTTGCCACTTGTTAAAATTTTGTAAAATAGGAATTTCTATCTATTTGTGAAAACTGGCAGACGTGTACCATTTCACAAATCATTAGTTGATACTTGTAAATACTCAATAGGAGCGAACAATGAATATAAAAAAGTAAATAAAACAAACTATTGTCTCATGTTAAATAGAAACTCGCTGGGGAGAGAATTAACAATTCCAGATATATCCGATCAAAAACGCAACTATAACAATATGATAATTTTTGTTGTTTATTAATATATATTAATTAACTTTTCATTGCTAAATCTTTTTACTAAACTTTTGTTGTATGTTTAACTTGAACTCCTGTACCTACACTATATCGATAGCCTACTATCGATAGCATCACAACGCGAGGCCCCATTTTTCATCTGATTTCTGACATTATAATTTTTATTAAAATGTCAGAAGCATTTATGAATTATCATTATGCATTGTGCAGCTTTTATGCATTAGTATTACGCATGTATTGTGCATTCAATTACGCATGTATTGTGCATTCATTATGCTTTATGTATGTCAGAAGCATTTATTCATTGATATATCGGATGATGAATTCATTATATTTTTATTCTTGGAATTAGCGAATTGGAGGAAGAATAAATTAAAATAATATGAAAATATTATAAATATAGAATACTGGATTTTTATTACTTATAAGAGGTCTTAAACAACTATTTTTTTAACAAATCCTTGGCACTTTTAGAAACGTTATTGAAGGAAAGGAGAAAAATCGTATCAATATCTCACTAATGGTACCACATAATTCATCAATTATATATATATATGTGTGTGTGTGCGTGTGTGTGTGAATGTATGCATTAATGGAATCTCAAAGCGGACCATAAATCTCCCCAATCAGATAGGTTCCCCATGAACAACAATCTTGTCCAATCAGACGAATTTTTGGTCATTTTGGTCAACCAATCACTCACTTACTAGCCATAATATTACTATCAGTCACGAGGTCCTATCACGTGACTCGTCCTTTTCCTTACAAAAAGAGTTACCTTTCCAACTCGTACTTCTTATACTTTGAAAGGTCTAAAATTAAGGTTATTTTGTCTACTCCATGTTATCAGAATACATCGGTAGATGTGTGTTTCACTAAGATTCAGACATTAGCTAGCAGAAATAATTGGGTTTATAATACTTGTGGGTATGCATTACTTCATAAAGATATCCTCAGGATAATGCAATTTATTTCTTGGATTCATTGATTTATATCGGGTTTTACGGATTTTTTTATATTTTGTACAAATTTGTGTGTTCTTTGTTTCTGCCATTGCAATTCAACATTTTGATCCTTAATGTTTAAATACTTTTCAGTTTTGTTGCTGAAGCTTATAAGCATTTCAAATCTTGAAAAATTTATTTATTTTTTATTTGTTTCAAGTGGATTGAATTTGACCCACCTCAAAATTTTCTTTTACGAATGCTATGCTGGTTTTGTTATACAATTAAGGTGTAAATAATACCGAGGATAGCTTTTACATGAAAAATGGATGGTCATGATTATAATTCACTCTTTGTTTGTTCTCATATATATATAGGACATATAGTGAAAATAGTGACAATTTACTTTAATTTTTTTTAAAAATAAAGTAAGATTATGTCTCTGAAATGAAATTTTTACACTTATTTTATGTTAAAAAGTAAGAGTACGTTATTTATTGAATAAAATATTTTTATATAAGAAATAATAGGTTTGTATACCCAAAATATAAGTAAATAATGACACTGCTTTAATTGAAATCATGTAATATGTATAAAAATCGTAAAATTCTTCAAAAACTAATTCAATGAGGCATCAACTCTTTTCATTATATAACTTACGAAAAGTATTCCTCCTTCAAGAAAACAAAAATTATATTGCTTTTTTGTAATGTATAATTCTGGAGCATTTTAAAATTCGACCACATATTTTTGTGTTCTGGTTTAAATATTAAAAAAAAGCTTTACATTTTATTCAGAATATTTTATTTTACAAAGGCCTTATCGAAAGTAACCCATTATTTCAAAATATTTGGGATAAAACTTTAGCTCAGAGTACGATATGTTTCTAAACTTTAACTTCGTCATTTTTCTATTTCCGTATTATGAAGAAGAGAAAAAAAAATAACAATGTTTGGAACTTAAATATTTTGTTCATGAAAAATGCTATCGTTATTAAATATTATTTTCAACAATTTAGGTTATCTTACTTTTTATTAAAATATATTGAAAATATAAATAAGAATAACAAAAATCACGGTAGCATCCAAGTACACTAATTCCACGAAATACCTATAACCACCAATTACATCCTAAATGTCGAAAAAACAAATTGTGCATAACATGCAGGGAGAACTGTTTATCTTTATGTAAAGCGAAAGGCATTGCTAAGGAGCAGCAAAATGATGTGCTTCTGTGACGTCACATCCAAAGGCACGTGTTGAAGCTCCTGATTTACCTTTTCTCCTCTTGGCAACCCTTTTGTTCTCCCAATTTCTTGGCCAAATCCCACTGAGCGCTTCTCTTTCTCTTTATTCTAGAAGAGTAAATAAATGCTTCCTCCTCTCCGCTGCTCCTCGCAAATTGCTCTCTACTTCTCGGAGATTTTTCTCTTTGTAAACTGTAAAGAATTTTTCTCCCATCACAAAACGGACAAAACTTCAGCCCACAATTGACTGAAAAGGCAATATTCAGCCATTTGCTTGCACTATTTGCTTGCATTACCATTTGCTTGCATAAGTATTTAGCTCTTTCCTTAACGGCATTCAATTTTATTGAATCTTCAGTTCACTTTATTCTTCTTTACTTTTATTTCTCTTCACTTACATTTAAATAACAAATTTTCACATTGTATAAAAATATATATGGTTCTGGTATATAAATATATATTACTGTCACCAAAAAGTAAGAACGATTTTCAATTTAAAATCCCCGGGGCTTATGGAATTTCAATTTTTTTTTTTCTTTTTAGATTGTTGGCACTGTGCTTGACAAGTGCATGAAATGTGACTTCAAAATATTGGTTAGTGTTTGAGTTACGCTTGGCTTTGTGAGACGCTAAAATTGATTCCGCCGATATTTGAAATGTCTGAATTAATTGAGCAAAGAAGATTTTATTTGCGGAAACATATAGAATGTTGCAGAAGGCATTCGGTGAGCATTCCTATATCGGAACGAAATGTTCAGAAGTGATATAAACAGTTCAAAGAGGGCAGAGAACGCGTTGAAGACGAAGAGCCCACTGGTCAACCATCAACCTCAATCGACGAAGCTCACGTCCAAAAAATTAAAGGTTTGGTGCTTGAAAACCATCGATTTACAATTAGAGTCCTTGCTTATGATGTTGGAATTTCAAAAGGAACGGTCAATTCTATTTTGGGCCTAAAACGCCAAAAGTAAGACAGATCGCGAATTGGTACCGAAATCACTGAATACGCCAGCTCACACTGCATTGATTCTTTGTGGCTTTTTCATTAAAAATGAAACCCATATAATTCCACAACTATCGTATTTCGCCCCATGCGACTTCTGGCTATTTCCTAAACTCAAAAGCCCACTCCGGGAACACCGTTTTGAGTCGATTGAAAAGATTCAATGTTAATCACCGCGCTCTTTGAAGGCCATCCCTGCAGATGACTTTTTAGCATGCATTGAGGATTGGAAAAAACGTTGGCTCAAGTGCATTGTGTACGGAGGGGATTACTTTGAAGGCGATGAAATAAATGTGGAAAGTAAATAAAGAGTGTTTGAAAAAAAATAACTTTACTTACTTTTTGCTTACTTACTTACTTTTTGGGCACAGTAGTACATGTTAAGAAATATAGATATATATGTTTTTATGCAATCAGAGCAGTTTGATAGATAGTATGTTAACTGCTAGATGTTATAATCGGAGAATAGACAGTTTCCATTTAGATGCAGGAGACGGGCACGGTAAATCAGTAAACTAGAAAGCTATTTCATTGAATTTGAGGATGAAGATGCCATCCCACAAATACCACTCTTTATGTTCGTTCCACTTTATTGTGTCAATAAGCAGATGTCCCCAGATGCAGATGTGTCAGTAAGTCCCCTCTCCTGATAGATCTCGGATTGAGATTTTTCAAGGAAGAATATATATATATAAATAAAATATTTATTAGTATTATAAAAATAAAATGAAGTAATAAAATTTAATAAAATAATAAAATATTTATAAAAAGGCTAATATTAAAAAAAAACAATATTATGAATAAAATACGAAGAAAACTATGAATGTTGTTCTTCTAATTATGATTTTCTTATACACAACACAAATAGATAAATATTTAATCTCATTTTATTTTCGTTGAATTTGTTTCTTTAATAACTTGAACAGAAAAGACGTTAATTACAAACGAAGCTGTCAAGAAGTCAATTTATTATTTATACATTGTGAAATAATTGACTAATTACTAATTTAATATTTAATTAAATTAATAATAATTCGATTACTAATTTAATTAAAACTTTGAACTAATTACTCGAATTTTCATTACTAATTAAAAAAATTATAATATTTAAAACAATTTGAAAATAAATTATAAAAGTAAATATGAAATTGTTTGGAAAACTTCTGAAGGATTGATACAGATTTGATAATGTTTTTAATGTTGAAACATCTATTTATTCTTTCAATTTTTGCAAAAAATAATGGAATATTTATGGTCAGTTATAAATACCTTTTTTAATTTACTGATAGATTTTTTATGCATCAGGAATCTCTGAATTCCTAGAAGTATCAACAAGCATGAATTCATTTGCATTTTAATGGGGAATACCATTTACCTTCGATATTCTGAATTATTAAACATCAGAATTCGTTGTAAAACATAGCGTCGCTTTTAATTCACAAACTGCTTTTATAAAAAATATATATTTTTCTAATAATGATAAGTAATTGCATCCTATTCTGCATTACATTAGTATCATAATAAATCTATCATTCTTGTAAAACAAATACAATTCCTCGAGTATATTTCGATGTAAAATGCGTATAAAGCTTTTGTTTATTTTGCAAAGCTTTGATTTCATCTGAATAATATATAAGATTGATTCCATGCCAAATAATAATAATAATAATAATAAATTCTTAAAATTTTCTTTTAAATGACATTGTTGCACAAATTATAAATGATTTGTAATTATTTAAACATTTTAATATACACTCAAGAGCCAAAACATTATGACCACCCCCACATTTTGCAATGAACTGGTCTGGATGACGTGGAAGTGGTATTTAAGTGCTGCTGGAGAGTCTGAAGAATCATTTTTTCACCTACTTCTGCGTGTGATGGAAAAGGCTGTGGGCCAACTAGTTATTGACAGGTGGTCATAATGTTTTGCTCTTGAGTGTATTATCGTCATAATATCAAAGATATAAATGCCTAATATTTAATTTCTATTTAAAGATAAAATACTCTAATTATTATATATGAGTTAAAAATTTGATACTATATTTGATACATAAAAACGATCATTCTGGAGCTGGTTGCTTAATAAGGGCACTGAATTTAAACATCAATATAAAGGGTAATTCGATTTTTTAAATGAAATAAAACATATACATTTTGCTTCTATGCCTATCTTCCCTTTGCAAGTAATTATTTCAAATTAATAATAATAATAAAATATTTTCATGTATTTCTTCAGAAATATTTTTGTTCAAATATTTTCCTCAAAAAGAAATAAAAACTATCGAATAAATTCTCCTTCTTTATTTTTAATTATCATAATAGATAATTATTTATTTAAATAGAAAATAAGAACATTTCAGATAATAATTGCTTCCATATATATATATTTTTTTTTATAAACGATATTTTTCCTAAATGTTTAATAACTTTAATTAAATAGAATATTCAGAACGAGTTAAAATTTAATTATAAGTTCTAATACATAATTAATAATATAAATACATTAAATTTACGTACTTGGAAATAATTGGTAATATTATAAAACTAGTTTCTGGAAAAATTAAATTAATCAATACAAAACAACATATTCATATTTTGTTGATTTAATTCAGATATTCTGATTTTATTTTGTGGATATAATATATTTATTATTCATAATCAGAAATTTGCTAATAATAAAATCAATTCTAATACGTTTGTTTCATAAGTATTCACAAATTAAGTTTTATTTTTATTTTTTATCTTAATGGATATTATTTAATTTAAATATATAATATTTTTTTCAGTTACATATTCGCAGAACTCATATTAAAATGCAAGTTTTTATGAGTCTTTCTTTAATTGAGTTATTAATCACGTTAGATATATTCTGATTAACAATGTGAAAGTTACTTAATTACGATTTTTACGAAAGGCTACGAATTCTGCTGCCATGTAATATTTTCCAGAAAGTTCCATAGATTCTTTTTATACATTGTTGGATATATTTTTCTATATATAAACATTCCAACGACAGAGGAGGATGAAAAACATTGTTTCAGAATGAGCTTTTACGGGATAATACATTGCATTTGTTTACAGTATAGAACCCCCTCCCCCCCCCACCCTCCCTGACAACCTGGCTGTCGAAATTAGACGCTTACACAATCACCATCGAGTGTCTTGGTATCCAACAGCAGTGACGCCATCCAAAGCACTCCAGCAGAGAATTTGAACATGCACCAATCTGAAATTCATCTCATATATTTCCTTTTTGCACACCTGTCTGCAAAATTTATTTTTAACTTGAAATCTTACGAAATGTAAGCCCAATAAATTTTTCTTTCAAGAAAAACTGATCTACAAAATTTACATAAACGCTCAAAGTCCTTAAATATGGTACAGCCATCTGTCGACGTTTATAATCAATACAAAAAGGGATTAGTCAAGCAACGAATATTTTTATATTGATTATCTAAACGATATTTCTAATCAAAAGATCAGGAAGTTAACCAAGCATTTTATATTTTAATATGTAAGTAAAAGAAAATAAAGAATAATATTTATTACAAATTATTATTTGTCATTACAGGAAAAGACGAAAGAAATTTTTTTTAATACCAGCTTTCGGATAGAAACCGAACTTTGCACTGTTCCAATTAAAAATACGGAAATTGAAACTGTACTTTCTTTAGTGAAATTTCATTAGCATTAACAGATAAATTGAATGTGACTTGTTTAACTACACCTCAAGTGTGTGGTTATTAATCAACCCAGAGAAGAGAATGACACATTATTTTTTCTTTTCATCCAGATGCAAACTGTGATAATATTCTAAATATCGACGTGTAGTGTGCAGGTTATATCTGGTGTTGTTGGGTTGAGAAAACACAGGTTTGAGAATTCACATCTTTATTTACACACGCACAAAACACCACACATATACAATTAACGACAGACAATGTTTTATAAATTTAATGGCATATAAGCATAGATTCGTGGAAGGGCTACACTTCATAAGCCGAATATCCGATACTCAGGTACGTGCAGGGTGCGCGAAAGATACTTCCTCTCTGTGTGAGAGCCTGTAGGGCAACTAATGCGCCGGTGTACGCTAAATATATTTCCTCTCGGGATGAGAGACTATAAACTAAATGTTTCTCAGCAGGAACGAAGATTGCGCTGTACTTCCTTTCGAGTGAGAGTCTCGAGGCCTATTGATCATTTCTTCTGAACGCCAAGGGGAAGGTCATGCCAGGGCGTAGGAGGAAGCACTGTTACAGACAAAAATCACGTTATTTCTCCCAATGCTGTAAAATTCTTAAAAAAATCTGCTGAGTATGATTATCAGAAAGAATCACGGAAAAGCTCCGAAATAAAAATTAAAAAAATAATACTAAAATAAATAAAAAAAACTACAGCATTACTAATAGATCGTTGTTCTACAATGAAAAACTTTTAAATAAACACATTCTTCAAATAATTTTGCTTGAAGAAATAACACAAGAAATCAAATTAACAAATTAATGGTTTTTCAAATTACCTAGTTACAAAAATGACTATAAAGATAATTCAATATTATTTTTAAAATAAAATTCCTCGAAATATTGAAAATTTTTGTAATGCTTAAAAATCTTTATTAATCCTTAGAAAATCCTTATTTAACCTGTTTTAAAACTAAGTTATTTCAAATAGTAAATACGAGGGCAACTCTGAAATTTTGAGTGGCAGACGACAAAGTCAGGAAAAAAATATTCGTTAAATTTGTAAATTTGAACTCTTTTGACCGCAAACGATAATTTGTGGCCACAATTGCAATTTAGCAGTGGTAGAATAGATTTTGGAAGAAAGAAAATGGAATTGACGCGAGAGCATTATCGCACTATGACTTACTATGAATTTAAAGTGGGGTTAAATCAAGAAGAATGCCTTTAACGCCTCCAACTAGCATATGGAGACGAAGCTCCATCTCGTGCTACGGTATTTAGATGGTTTACAGAATTTTGTAGGGGTCGTAGTTCTCTGCTGGATCAAGCACACTCAGGAAGTCCTTCACCAGCTGTAGCTCTAGAAAATGTGTCGGCCATACGAAAAATGTTAGTCGTTGATAATTGTTGCACTTACCAAATGACACAGAAGAAACTTAACATTGGATCCTCAGCTATACATAAAATTATTCATGAAGAACTGCATATGAAAAAATTAGTTTAAAAAATAGTTTGTCGACTCTGTAGTCCCATAATTTAACAGAACACCAAAAAACGGAGCGTGTCAAAATCAGCAAAGAAACCATAAATTACTTAACGATGGTGGACCCCGCCTTATTTCTAAAATCATAACTGGTGATGAAACTCATATAGATTTTTTTGACTTTCTAACACGACAAGAAAGTAAAGTATGGGTTTTTGAAGATGACCCCAAACCAATAATGGTGAAAAGACAACGAGCAATGAAAAAAGTAATGTTTGCCGTTTTCTTCAGAAGTACGGGACTGGTCAAAGCTATCAAGCTGGAGGGACAGAAGACAGTCACAGCTACCTGGTACTAAGTGTCTTCCAGAAATTCTTCAAGATGTGAATGTAAAGGGGACTCATGCCTCACCATGATAATGCATCTTCGCATACGGTAAGATCGACAGTCGAATTTCTTAAACAAAACCACATCAAAGTGATAGAGCATCCACTCCATTCCCCTGATCTCCATGTGTGACTTTTGGCTTTTTTTTAATCTCAAGAAAAATTTACGTGGTCGCCGTTTTCATTCCGAAGATGAGATTGATGACGATATAAAAGCATATTTTTCATAAATTTCAAGAAATGGATGGCGTGAAGCATTTAATCTTTAGAAAACTCGTCTGCAGATGTGCATTGATGTTGAAGCTCTTAAGGGGAACAACTCTTAAGTTGAAGCTTTTGAACACTCTTAAAATTTGGTAAGTTAAACTTGTACCATTTAGCCGTATCTCAAAAATTTCAGACTAACCCACGTATCTATGTAATTTACCGTATGGATCTATCAACAGCAACAGCATAACTTTAATGAAATCGGAAAATCGGTTAGGCATAGCCCTTTGATGCTTCTTAATCTGGGTATTTTTATAATTAATTAATTAAAGTGTTAGCTTCTGTGCCCAAAAAGTAAGACCAATTTTTTTTCCAAAAACTCTTTATTCATCCAAATTTATTTCATCACCTTCAAATGCACTTATGCCAACTTTTTCAAAGCGCGCAGAGATTCAGGTTGAATCTCGTCTGTCAACTCAAAAGGTGTCTCCAGAGTGGTCTTTTGTGTTTAGGGAATAGCCAGAAGTGCGAAATACGATAGTTGTGGAACTATATGGGTTTAATTTTTAATGAAAAAGCCACAAAGAATCAATGCAGTATTAGCTGGCGCATTCAGTGCTTTCGATACCAATCGAGATTTGACGCGTTTGATGCCCAAAATGGTATTGACAGACCCTTTTGAAATTCCACTATCATCACCAAGATCTCTAATTGTAAATCGATGGTTTGCAAGCACCAGGACTTTAATTTTTTGGACGTGAGTTTCGTCGGTTGAGGTTGACGGTCGACCAGAGGGCTCTTCGTCTTCAACGCTTTATCTGCCTTCTTTGAACTGTTTATACCGCTTCTAAACGTTGCTTTCCTATATAGGAATGCTCATTGAATGCTATTTGCAACATTCTATACGTTTCCGTAAATAAAATTTAATGCAAGTTCTTTGCTCAATTAATTCAAACATTTCAAAATTCGGCGGAATCAGTTTTAGCGTCTCACAAAGTTAAGCGTAACTCAAATACTAATGAACATTTTGACGTCAAATTTCAGACAGATATCAGGGACAGTGCCAGTGCCAGCATAGTAAAAAGGAAATATATTGGAAATTCCATAAGCCCCAGGAATTCTAAAGTGAAAATTGGTCTTACATTTTGGACACAGTAGTATATATGTATATATAGGAAAACGAATAGCATAATTTATGTCAGTTAAATTTTATTCATTTTAATTTTCATCCATAAAACTTAGTTTAATTTTTCTATCATCTCTTAGTAAATTTAACATTCAACATACAAATTAATTAGAAGTAAAAAGTTTTTTACACTATTCAGTAACTTTTAAAATTATTTCGGCAAAAATCAACAAACTAGCAAATTTTAAAAAATTTGCCTCCGAAACACTTACAACACATTTTTTTTATTTTTTAGTATAAATTTCAAATCAACATATGATTGGATACTTGTTATGTATAACTCATTTTTTTCTTAATTAATATGCAAATTAATTAATAACTTAAGAATGCGTTATAACTTTTCTACAGTAGCCCAAATTTTAATACATAACTCGAAACAAAATATAAATTGTTACACGATTTTAGAAATATTTATGAGGTTGAAATTTACTTTTGTGCTTTACTAAACTTAAACTTTGGCCTATGAATGGAAAAAAAAAATCAGTTGTAAAAAATGTGTCTTCTATATGAACTTGTTTTGTAACCACAAAATATGTTTTCTGTCATTTTGTTCAAATATAATGAATTTTTCCAACCTGTTACTATCACGTGACATAAATTTTCATATAAAAAAATATCTCTCTAAAATTGTTCTTATTGCACAGGGTAAAGTAATGAAATATTACAATCAATGAAAAATACATAAGTTGCATATAAGACAATTTTTAGATGGAAATACTTCTTAACAGAAATATAAAAAGTGTCCTTTGTATAGTAAATAACTGAAAACTAATTTCAAGTCATGAAAAAACTTTATATTGAACTTACTTTATATTTTAACTGTATATTTATTGGAAGTTTAACTGTATATTTTATTCTATACACTAAAAGTCGATTTTTTTAATTAGTATTGGTCGAAAGATAATGATTTTTTTCTTTGTTTAGTTGATAAAAAAAATCACAAAATTTTATAATTAAAGTTTGCTAATACTGCGGTTTAAAGACCGGAAAGTATTCGTTACTCAAATCGCTGAAAAGTGTTCTTCAAATTGTAATTTCTCAGATAAATTAAAATAGTTTGCTAATCACATTGCTCACAACCTTTGCATTGATTCAAAAACTGAACATTTATATTTTAAAATGGTTAAATAATCAAAGACATGAGATATAATTTTTAAAAAACCTAATTATTCGACCATGGTTCCTTAATTTTCATTTCTCTATTGGAAATAAAACGCGCATGTTAAAACTAAATTGCAAACTCATTGAGCATTTTTAGATTTATGAACTACATTAATAGAAGAGGAGAAGAAGAATAAAAAAGAGTTTAGAAAAGCTAAATGTGTTATCGTTTTTCGTCTGAATCTTCACGAAGCTTTTAGTATGCTGTGGGACTCCAGACTAGTTCTGGTCTTGGAGGAGATACGTGCACCTATGCGAAATTTTAATATTACGAATAACTGGTGCATTGTATTTTAAAATGCATTAATTTAAATTTAAATTAATATTTTCGGCAATTTTTTAGAAGAGAAACAATTTTATTTTAAATAATTTATTCATATGACAGAAAAAAAGTAAATATGAATAAATAAATGAAGTTCAACATTAATAAATTTAAATCAATTTGAAATATTTTTTACAAAGAGGAAACAAAAAAAATCAAAATTTCTTTTTTTACGAGCTCAAATTATAGCTGTAAATTTTTGGTATATACAGTTACAAATTTTAAAACTATGTCTTTAATATTTCGGAAGTTATTCAGGTTTTTATTGACCATGGCAGAAATTTAATGGGACTTCTGTCTGAAAACAACCCTTTAAAATTGTTGGTGTGGCATTTCTTCCACTGTTGTCACAGTCCAAAGATTATTATATTAATAGAAGAAATATTTATAAATATTAAATTATTTCATTCTTGCTGATAAGTAAGGTTTAAAGGAAATGTAATTGTAACAGTCTTGGACTGTTTTTGTTTATACTGTGAATACATTATCCTTTAAAGTTTGTTCTCAGTTTTTTATGTAAAATTTATTCAAAACAATGATCTGTTACTGAAAATATATCTTTTTATCCTTTAACTTAGTGTTTAATTAAAATATTTCGATTAGTCATTTAATGAAAGCAATTTCTTTTGTTTATTTTGTATTTGAAGACATGGGGATCAAATGCAAACAATACTTTTTAAATCCTTCCAACTATCCTTTCAAATCTTTCAGATGTTCTACAGAAGAATTTGATTTTAATAATATACCTCAGGAAACAAAAGATGGGAGTATAATTATAAATGTGAATCATTTGTTGTTAGAATGGATGAAAAAAAGTCCAGTAAGGAAGGTTTTTGTTGTGAAGGCCTTCAGTAGCCATAATAGAGGAAGACCAAAACTACTGTGACTTGATTCATTTGAATCAGACTTTAAAGTGATAAGGGTGAAAAATTGGCAGACTAAATCAGAAAATAAGCTGATCTGGAGGAGACTGATTCCAAATGTGAATAATTACATAATTGTAATTCAAATTGTTTGCAAATCTGATATATAGATTTGCAAATATGAAATATTTAATTAAATACTTCATATTTGAAATATAAAATTTTTTTATGAGTTATTTTATGTAGGAAATATGATTTTTCCCACAAGCTAAAAGTTGTATGTGATGTATGTGGACAACTGAAAGGAAAGATACACATTAAAAAAAGGATTATATTCAAAGCATTAAGTTAATGTAAGTATGTAAAATCTGCCCCGGAAATTCATAAGAAAATTGTATATGATAAGAAGGTCATAAAATTTCTGTCATTAGTCAATCATGCATTATTTTCAAATTTAATGGAAATAGAAGCAGCTTACAAGCTACAGGCAAGATTATAAAAAATAATTTCACGGTACAAATCACTTTGAAAGAAGAAACTATTAAAAATCTCACACGATATTATTAGAATGCTGTTCTTCGAAATAAGGGGTTACAAATTCAATGAAAACTGTCAGATATGCATAAGAGTTCTATAAATACTAAACCGCAATATAATAAATGTCTCTTTGGGTGTTGTGGTGTTTTATGAAGTTGCATTAGGGGTTCTTATTAAGCAGCAATATCAAGTAGTGAAACATCTGGGCCACACAGAAATAAGATAAAAACATCAGCGAAATTTATTTGCCAGACATATGCCAATCTCTCAAAGATTGGCATCAGATGAAGTTAACGCTCTGTGAGACCTGACACAGAATTTAAATGAAAACGAATAATCGGAAGAGATTTCTGTTTCGTTCTGCCCCCGCAGTGTTCAGTTTTGGGACTGATGCAGTTTAAGAATTCATCTAGAAACTTTCAAATCATTATATAGTAAAAATTTTATTATTTTTTTGAGGTCAATCAAGGTACTTAGCAATGTGGAGAGATTATAGGCGTGCTTATCAAAGTTACTATGATATATAACTTACAAATAAACGTAGAGAATTATCTAATTTTAAAAAGAAAAGTCTTAAATGTAAGCTTAAGTTTTTTGATTAATTAATTTATATTTTGAAATTTTGTCAATAAATGATTGCAAGTTATTTCACAAATAAAAAGTATAACGTAGATTTTTCACGTTCTCCATTTTTCGATCGTGTTTGAAAATTTAAATTTTGGTAATTAAGGGAAATTGTATATGATAATTTAATTACATTAATTACCAAAATTTAAAATTTGTTAATTAAGGACATGTATGCAGTATTTTATGCTGTAATCATTATTACTATATTATTTATTATTTGATATTATTTTTCATTTAATTTTAAATATATTTATTATAAGGTTTTTTTTCCCACGAATTATTTTACTGACTTGTATTTAAAAAACCCTAAAATACATTTTTTTAATAAATATATTTACATGAAATGTTATATATATATATATGTTTAAAATTATACAACACTGTTTTGTATAACAATTCTGCTGATACCATACTTCAACATAATTTAACATCTTTTTGTAAAAGAGTATCATTATTTTTATCGAAGGCAGTATTAGAAACCGGTGAAATACTTGGTCCACCTAAAACTTACATACGGAAGTCCATCAATGAATATTTGTCAAAAATTATGCCAATTTTTCAAAATAAAATTTATAGAACGTTGTGTGATATACCTGATACAGAATTCAAATGAAGTTCTCTATAATGTGATATGAAGCAAGTATCGAATAATGCTTCTGCTTTGCACTACCGTGTTAAAATTGTTGTATCTGAGGCAGTTTCAGAATTCAATGTAGGAACTTTTAAATTATTGTAAAGTGTACAATCTGAAAAAACCCCATTTTTTTAAGAGACAGTCAAACGACGTCAAAATGTGGAGAGATCGTAGACGTATTGACTAAGGGAAGAGGAAAAATACTATGGTGTATGCATTAATACGAAAAAAAAAATTGCACTTGCTAAAAAGCATGGAGAATTACCTAATTTTAAAAAAAAATGGACTTACATGTAAGCCTGTGATATTTTTTTATTAATTAAGTCATCTTTTAAAGCTATGTTAGAATATATGAGTTATATAAGTATTTCACAAATAGAAAGTGTAGAGCAAATTTTTCTCGTTTGCCAATTTTCGATATAATATTTTGGACAGAAAAATTATTAATTTTTGGCATTTAAATTATATATGCACTTGTGTGAAGCATTTTATTCTTTAATAAATGTGACAGATAATGTTTTACATTTGATTTCAAATAAATTTTTAGTCAAATGTAAGTTGTTTTTTTTTCCAAGATTTATTTTTATCAATCTTTATTTATTATTATTTTTTTTTTCATTTACTGACTTAAGTTTAAAGCAAAACAAGATATTTTGCATTAAAGATATGTTTATGAAATTTATTATTTAATTATAAAATAAACTATACTATACTTAAATGTACAAAATTTTCATTTCTATTGTATAAGATTGCAGTTTAAAAGATTCTATTTCACAAATGCAAACTTTAAATTTCTTTTTCTCCATGTTAATTTTTTGTTTACTCACATATTTTGAAAATCTTGTAATTTTCTTGTACATGAGGTTAAAGATTTACAATTGATTTTACATGTTCTTTTCACTGTATATCGCGGCAAAGAAATTTTATAAAGCTAACTTCAGATGTATTTAAATATATAGCAATAATTTTGTATAATAGAATTTAGTACATGTAAAAAAAAAAGTAAACATTTCTATGTTTAGAAACGTTTCTGAGAATTAAACATTTATAACTTTTTTTTCAATTTTTTATCTTCTAATTTTAATAAACTGTGCAAATTATTTTTTAAAATGTGATTTTAAAAGAACATAGAAATACAATACAGTCACAACTTATATTATCATTCAAAAAATAAAAAATTTATTCAAAATGTGCCGTAATCCCTTAATATTCAATAAAAAAACATTTTTTTAGAAACATTTCTATAAAATATTTATTTATTTTCATTTTTAAGTAATATATTTTTATATTTTCATAAAATAAATGTTTTATTAGCTTTTGTAAATAAAATATTTTTTTAATAAACCATTTCATTTTTTATTAAAATTTTTCATTTGAGTATTTTGATTTACAGATGTTATTTTAATATTCAAATATTGTTTATTGCTTGAAATCAAAATGTAAAAAAAGTTGCACAAAACCATTAAAATATATAATGTCTATATTAGGATAATGATTTCATAAACGTAAAGAAAACCTTACTTTCTCAGATATCTTGATGAGTATAAGTAGTCAATTATAGTGTGGTTTGGACGAAATACGCAACAAGTGAACATTAGAACAATTTTATTCACTTGTGAACTTAAATAAAAAATGCTTGAGCACTTTTTTTTCTAAAAACAAAACGTGCTTTTCAAAAGAAAATAATTTTAGGCAGTCAAACTTTTTTTTGGTTTATTGTGCTCTTTTTTACGTTTCATTAAAGTAAAAAAAAATTGTATAGGATTGTATTTAGGTAAATTCTTAATTTGATAAAATCTATAATTTTGGATTAAGCATCAGCAATTTATTTCCTTGTCGTAGAAAGATAATTAAAATTATATCTTTAAATTTTCTTTCAATTTGACTAATTTTAACAACTACCATGAATTACTTATTAAAATTTATATGATCCTTAATTCCTATTCGTAACTATACATTTTAACTATCAAAAATCTATATAATCAATAAATTTAACTATATTAATCAATAAATCAAATTTTAACTGTCAAATTAAATATAATAAATATATTTATATAAAATTATTATTATTATTATTGTTAATTATTGAAATAAATATTTTTATTATCATTATTCCTTATAAAATACTTTATTGTTCTCTTTCTATATAAATATTTGCATAATTTTTACACTATTTGAAAAATTACGGAAATCTGTTCTAAATTTAATACTATAAAAAATATAATGTCATGTAATTCATGTCTTACTGTAAAATTTATACTTTTTTTTCAAACAAACAATTTTTTGACAAATAATCCATCAAAATTGTATAAGAAAGAATATTGTAAATTAATTAATTACAAAACATTTTAAACAATTGAAATTGTTAAAAAATTAAAAAAAATTAATTATTAAATTAAATTCTGAATTACAAAGTTGATGCATATTAAAGGCAAATTTCTACAACTATTACAAAACAATAAAAAATATTTAAGAGTATTTATTACAATAATTAGTTTTAAAAAGTCAAAATAAATTATATTATTGTGCGGTGAAATATTTATTCATAACAGAAATATAGATATAAAAGTTAACAAAAGACGATAAAAAACAGATAATTATGAATGGAAAATTTAGAAAGAATAAATATAAATAATAAATTAATATATTATGTTAATTAATAAAATCCTGTCATATTCCTGTTGCTGCAATACCAATAAATTCCAAACTTTGCAAATTATAATCTTATATCTCACAGTATGCATCTAGAATGAGAATTTTATTTCTGATTATTATATAAAAAAGTTTTGTAGAAAATTCTTTTGAAAATTAGTTTTAAACTGATTTGAAAAAATGAGGGAGATTTACATAATGATCCATTCTCATCGATAAATCGTATTAAAATGGCATCAGGATTTATGAACATTTACTGTAGTTACTGCAACTGCAGATCGAAGTCATGCTTGCGATCAGAAATAATAGAATTTGCAGAACTAATGATCTAATTAAAAATAAATGAAATGAGAAATGGAAGAAAAATTTAATTACAGTAATGAAGCAAAAAATTAAAAAATAAGTAAAATTAAATCGAAAAATTAATTGAGATAGCTTGTTGTGAGCTTTTGTGTCATTGACAAGTGTGTTTGTAAAGCAATGTCCAGAGGAGAATTAGATACAGTGGCAAATTAATTCATTAGAGCACAAAGTAATGAAAAATTAAAGTAAATTTAGTAATTTAAATTCTGACGATCGAAATTAATCAATCAAAGAAATCAAAAGGAAGTCCTACGATAGTAAGTAATGATTAGGAGTTCATCAATAATATGGACCATTATGTTGGTCTAGATATTTCCAAAACATTTCAGAAAGTTTCAACATTCTCTAGAACATTTCAAAAAAATCCTGAATGTGCCTCAGAATGAATTTATTTTATTATAAAAATACAATGATTCCCAAAACACCTGAAAAATTTTTATATTGGCATGTTTTATTACTGTAAAAAACAGTTGCATTGTCTTACTTAATTCAAACATATTTATATTGTAGAACATTTGTGACTCTTTCTTTCAAATAAAAGAGTAAAGGCATCAATTCCATTGATTTCTATTATATTTTCAAAAGATGCCCTGTATTTATAAACAGTATATACATCTACCATATTATGTTTATGAATATTTATAAATACAATAATGTTTATAAATGCAGGGCATCTTTTGCAAATATGCTAGAAATCGATGGACTTGATGACATTACTCTTTCATTTAATATGCTTCAAAGGGATTAGTGAAGCAAATTAATGACAGAATCGGCTTAACATTTGTGATTGTTTTTAATAGATTTCGAATTGTGCGAGTGCCCCAGTGACAGAACACTTATGTAGTACCCTATATGTCAAGCATGTAAATACAGTTGAGAAATTTTAGTAGAATTCAACAATTCAAAGTATCAACTCTTTTATTGATAATTAAGTTAAGGAAGCACTAAAATGTAAATCAACGCTGCAATGGGGCTATCTCTAATTGGGAAGTGAAATGTAATCATGACATAATCAATGACTGGGATTCTGAAAATCTACCATTGTCTAAAGAGATTTTGTAACAAAAAGTTTTTCACAACTATTATACCTAATATTAACTACAAACATTTATCTAGCAAGTTTTCTTAACACATCTCCTAAGTGGGCATGGGAACTTTAAAGTTTATCTCCACCGACTGCAATGCGATTACATCAGCCTCTGTAGTTGGGAACAAGATGAGCATCACAAATATTTGCACCTATATTACTGTTTCCTTTAAAAGTGTACAATATTCTGGTTTTCTGGCAACAAATTAAATTCTGATTTGTTTTTTTTTTGAGGGTGGGGGGGAGGATTTTCTTCTCTTTCTAAGCCCCCTCCGAAAAAGAAAAGCATAGAAGGCAAGAAAAGCAATAAGACACTGAAAAGAACTTTCGATCGACACAATGGTAGCTATTTGTATTACTCACATCAGTAAACAATTTGTAATCAGGCAAAACAACGATGTTTGAAAAGGGGTGTCTGTTTTGATTGTGGAAAAATAAGCCTATATTTATTTCAAATGCTTATCATCGGTATTCGAAAAATATCTTGCACATCTATAAAGATATCTAAATTGAAGGAAATATTTTTTTTTCTAAAAGAAGATATGGAATTTCAAAGAGATCGATTGACTGACTAGTATAAGAGCCTTCAGAACAATTAGTAATTTTTACATAACATTTTCTTCAAATTACTGTCGTCATTGAAATTTTCAAGTGTTATAAATTTGAATGACGACAAAATATTGAAAAATATTTGAAAAAATATTGAAAGTATTTGAAAATATTTCTCAAAGTGATTTCAAACAATTCAACAAAATGAAAGCCATTACACTTAACACTATACGACGCAAAATTATATAAGAATTTAAAAATAAATGAAACAGGAAATAATTAGGGTTTTCTTTTTTAGATTCAT
The DNA here is from genome assembly GCA_021605075.1 of Caerostris darwini. Classification (NCBI taxonomy): domain Eukaryota; kingdom Metazoa; phylum Arthropoda; class Arachnida; order Araneae; family Araneidae; genus Caerostris; species Caerostris darwini. Next base: position 20,505 of record BPLQ01009887.1, on the reverse strand, counting down.
GTACTGAAGGGATAAATTAAACTTTTGTTTTAACAAAGATCATAAAATAAAAGAAACAAGCTATAAAATCATATCTAGTGGCCTTGTTTGTTAACATTCAACATTTTGCTAAGATTTTCAGTCTCTAAAAGCAGAAAAAAGTTGCATTTTTAAAAATACAAAGAAGTAAGATATTTTTAAATTTATGCTAATAGAAATTAATCACTGTAAAAGATATTATTTCTAAAAAATAGAATGCATTACTGTATCTTAATTACTTAATTAATTTCTTACTGTATTTAAGAAAATTAAGAATTAAGAATTTGAAAGAAAAAAATTAAGAATTTCTTTAGATTTACGATAAATTCCCGAAAGTTACCGTAAAATAAGTTGATTTTTTATCATTTTTGTAGTTAATATTTGAATATTTTTCAAAAAATGCTCAGGAGTTACTTTTAATATATTGTTGTCAATGTTATTATTGTAAAACGTATAGAATGCGGAATGTTTGCGGAAACGTATAGAATACTGTAGAAGGCATTCGGTGAGCATTCCAATATTGGAAAGGAATGTTTAGAAATGGTATAAACAGCTCAATGAGGTGAGACAAAGCGTTGAAGACAAATACAAAGCGTTAAAGACTCTGGTCGACCATCCAATCGACTTTTTGCAAAAAAGTCAATTGGATTAAACTTAATAATTGGATTCCAAACTTAATAAAAGGAAATTCTTGATCTTGATTTTTTTAAATATATCATCACCAAAACTAAATTAGACTTTCTTCAATTTAGTTCATAAGCCAATAATGTAAGATTAAGGAACATATTTTTTAAGGAAATATAATTATAATAAATATGAGTTTAGTAAATAAAGTGATGTTAAATCCCAAATTATATAAGAAAAAGAATCAAGATTTATTTCTTTCAAAACTATATATTTACAAATTTATATTTCTGATTTTTTTAATTATATTTTTTATTAAATTTTATATTTCTATGAGTGACTAAGAAAATACATTCAGAAGTTCTTTACTGAATTCTGTTGATTTGAAAACAGTGTTAAATAATTTTTTGAATAAAATTAAAATTCAATGAATAATTACATTTAAAATTAAACTAATTTAACGAAATATTACAAAAAATATGATTTTCATGTCATTAATTTAATAGAAAATAATTATTGCTTATGAAATAAATTATTGAAAATATATTATCTCATTTTTTGGAAATAAAGAATCAGAGAAAAATCATTTCGATTTGCAAAGTAATTATGTATATTATTTCATTGCTCGTTAACTATAATTAAAGTAATTTAAAATTAATCAATAACTAAACCTGCCAGAATGTTGATTCTAAATTTTTCCCAGGTTGATTTTTCAATATATGTTATTAATAAGTCTTCAATAAAATATCATATTAATTTGGAAGTTTGCACAAACACACTTCAGCCAATTCATCCATAGTGTCTTTATAATTTCAAAGTATGGTTTATCTGTAATGTTTTGATTAAATTTTTGTTCTTCGAAACATCCAAAATACCTGCATACCGGCATTTTGTGACATTTTGTATAAAATTCTACAGTGTTCTTTGAAAATAATAATGAGGAATTAGTGTAATGTTATGATGGATTTTTATAATATACGCAAACAATAGTTTTTCAACAATATTTATTTCTCTAACATTTTGATTAAATTGTCACATGCGATGAACAAATTTTTTTTTCTCATCATATTCTCCTATGAAAATTTTTATTTATCTACAGTTAGCAACAATTCTATGCTAAGACTATGATGGGTAAAACATTTTGAAGATCCGTTTGAAAACTGTTGAATCCTGCAATAGAAGACACTACATAAAAATAGAATACATATCAATAAAATAAGGTTTAATTGCAATTTACCTAATATAAAATATAAAGTAAGAGAAATTTTTAAAACCTAAGTACTTCTTTCAGAGGTACACATAAACATAAAATCAGTTGCATACAGTGAGTGTAAAAAAAAATATTGATACACCTTTATTTGTATGTAAAGTGCTTGAAATATCATTTCTTGAAATAAAATTGTTAACCAAAATTAATATACATATATTGTTATTTTAATAATTTAATAATAATATATAATTATTGTAATTTTATATTTTGTTATAGTTAAAACAAATCAATCTTTTGCATATTTAGAAAAAAAAACCTTAGCTTAACTATTTGACTACACTACTGGCCATTAAAATTGCTACACCAGGAAGAAATACAAATAACAAAAGGAAATTTATTGGACAAATATATTATATTGGAAGTAACAAGTGATTAAATTTTCAAGAAATTTGGGTGTGTAGATCCTGAGAAATCAGTATCCAGAACAACCACCTCTGACAGTAATAACAGCACTTATACGCCTGGGAATTGAGTCAAACAAAGATTGGATGGCATGTACAGATACAGATGGCCATGCAGATTCAACGTGATGCTACAGCTCATCAACCGTAGTGTATGGTGGCGAGCCATTCACTCCGCAACTATGGATCAGATGTTTTCTATTGGCGAGAGATCTGATGAACATGCAGGCCAGGGCCACACCCGAACATTTTCTGTATCAAGGAAGATCCGTACAATACCGACAACATGCGATCGTGCATTATCCTGTTGAAACATAGGGCTTCGTAGGACTCGATTAAAGGTTAGAGCCACGGGTTGTAATACACCAGAAATGTAACGTGCACTGTTCAAAGGCCGTCAATGCGAACAAGAGATGACCGAGACGTGTATGTAATAACACCCCATACCATTACGCCAGGTGATGGCCCAGTATGACGATGACGAATGTACGCTGCTAATGTTCGTTCACCACGATGCCGTCAAGCACGGACGCGACCACTTTGATGCTGTAAACAGAACTTGGATTCATCTGAAAAAATGACGTCCCGCCATTAGTACGTACAGATTCATCGTTGATCACACCATTGAAGACGTTCCTGTCTGTGATACAGCGTCAAGGGTAACAGCAGCCATGGTCTCCGAGTTGAAAGTCTATGCTGCTGCAAACGTCGTGTTCGCAACTGTTCGTTTGAGTTTCACGTCTGTAGCATGTCGCCTCCTTGGTGTATCAATTTTAATGGCCAGTAGTGTAACATTGTAAAATAATATTTTCACAGTCAAAATAATTTACAAACGTTTTGCAAATAATCTTTTGGCTTTTTAATAGCATGTAATCTACCTGGCAGGGATGCTTCAGTTGAAGAATTGAATTAAAAATATAATTCAATTGTGTTTTGTTTTTTAAAGAACATATATAATTTTTGCTAGAAATGCAGTTCTTCCGTACACTGTTATCTAAAACATACTAAAAATAATCAATAGGGTTGATATTTGGTGGCTGTGGAAGAAATTAAAGAAATTTTTGCTTGTTATATAATACTCAAATCAAAAATTTTAACGTTGTATGTTTAGAGTTATTATAGTGTGAAATTTACAGAATTTGATTGTTCATTAATATATCTATGTAAATATTATGATTCATCAATTATTATGACCACATTTTTCACACCAGATGTATCCATACAATCCCAAACAAGCACAGTACTATTGTAAGAAATTCTCTGGAGGCATTTATGTTTGTTTACCTCTGTACTTTTCTCGCTGCATCAAATCCAAAAGCGTAGAACTATCTCTCCTTCAGAAAGATGTTTTTCAAGTATTCCAAATCAGGATGCACATTTTTTTTTGCAAAAACTAAGCGTAGTTTAATACTCTTTTTGGTCACAAAATATTTTCTTCTAGTAACTCGACCGCGGTAACAACTTCTTTGCATGCATTTCGTATTGTAATCATTGATACGTGTACTACAACGTTTTGAAGCTGAACTCCTTCTTTATACGCCCTAATCCTAATTTATTTTCAATTGACAAACAATAAATTGTTGATTCATAGGAATAAAGTAGAGAGGTTCGATCACCGTATGCTTGATTAAGTAGCATTGCGAAATAATCAAATCTGTTAATTTTGATCCGCTTAAAAAAGATCAAATAAATCAAAATCGAAATTTGATTTGATGTTTTTACCTTCTTTAGAAGTTTTTAAAATTGATTTTCTTTTGAAATAGAAATCTCTGAACATTCACTCAGGCACACATCTTTTTAGATGCACTATATACAAAATGCCACGGCTCCCGAGGACCCAATGATTTTAATCTTTATTTTTTATACTGTCTTTGTTTTCCTTTTCATTCTCAAGGCTACAAATTTCATTATTTCTTGGAAACACTAATTATTCATTGTTGTTATGTGCATGCCATACTGGTAGGAATGTTTTTTTTTCATTTCATTTGTTAGTTTTGTTTATATTTATTATTTGACACATTTCTTAATGTTTTTGATTCGATTTTTTCTTGTATGTCTAACATTGTCATTATTTTGACGTGTTCGCTGTGAGTGGAAACCCATGTTCCAGAAATATTAAACCTAGGAAATCATTCTAAACATAGTTGTGGCTCTTGTATCGGCGACATGATTCTTTGATCTGTTTTTCTGGTTCACGGGATCTATATCTATGTTCCTGCCCTAGTGTCTGGAACTGCTTAGGGTTCAACTCATATGACTCTTCCATGCCATCTCACTTACGGTCGAAATAATCTTGGCCATAGACCCATACCAGCAGCTTTGCAGAGATCTGCTTTCCAGGGTTAGGTTTCTAGTGAGCTGTGTGGTATCGATTCAGAACATTTTTTTCAATACTTAGGGCAGTACACCTTTACAAATGTATGGGTGTCACGACCTTAATGTGGCTCAATGATCTTTAATTTCATTCCTTTGTGTTTCTTTATTTTAGATAGATTTAGATTTCTTCATAGCAGAGAATGCAGACCTTACTCTTGTAATCATATTACATGATTGATTATTTATTCCTATGCATTTTTTCTATTGTCCCTTTTTCTAATTTTGTTATTATTTATTATCGAATTTCGTCATTATGAATTAGCATGAATCTGCATTAATTTCTTCTCTCGTCGTAGTTCCTCAGAAATATTGTAATACACCTAAACAACACCACACACAAACTTTATCACTAATCAACTGTAAGCATTTGAATAATTAACATAATTCTATGACTGTTCATTCTCAAAAAGCACTTTAAAAACGAATAATTCCAGAGGAACAAACTTAATCCATTAATAAAACTATAAAAACAAAATTGAAATGTTGAAATCGTCTACTTCAAACAGAATCAAATATTTTTTTCTAATTATGATGACGCACTTAAATACAACGAGCAAAGTATGGTTTTAAATAGTTTTATTTCTTTATTTTTATATGAAGGACTTTTAATTTTTAACATTGAATGACACATTTAAAGCAATTGTTATAGTGTTAATTTAAGCAAATATTTGGTTGTAACGCACTTTTAATTGATTTTTCAAAATTATATTCGAACACCGGTTTGATGTTGAATTTTTCGAACTTTTTAAAAATTGTTAGCGCAGCTTTGTAAAACCTGGCTCTAATGGCACAAAAATTAATCAACTAATCTCCGAGCTAATTAACTAAATATTTAAAAGTAGCTAATTTCTTCTTATTTTCTATGTATCGCCTTTAAAAAAAATTAATTTAAAATTGAATTTTTATTTAAGCAAATATAATCAAAAGCATCTAAAAATCCATCTCACTTTTAAAGCATTTATAAGCCATAAGCCATGACAGTATTTTTAGTGTATATGAATACTTTTTATGGCTAAGTTCGTTTTTTTACTTAATTTTTAAATAAAAATTTATAAATATTTTGATAATTACTATAAATTTCCAGATTAAAATTACTTTTAAAATTTCTGTTTTTTGTTTTTTTGTTTCCATGAAATACGTCCTTTATGAATTATCAAAAGCCTGTTTTTTATATTAAATTGTAACTGCACTATTCTAAACTCCTCTATGTATTTATAAGAAACAAATTTTAATTGATATTTATACACTTAAAGCTTACACTTTGTCTGTGTGCGTATTTACTACAACTCTTTTAATTCTTAAAAGCCAAATTCTTTTTTTCAATTTATTATTTTATCTAAAAAATAATAATGTTAAAAAATAATAATTAGATCTTTTTAATTAAATAAAAAAACTAATTTCTTTAATAGAAATAAAAAATTTTAAATATTTTTAACAAATTATTTTTCAAATAATTTGTACGATGATTGATTTTTTTATATTAAATTAATTGGGTTTAATATAAGCAAGCTATTTTTTTTTAAAGTTTCCAAAGTTGAAATTTTTCAAATAATCTGAAAGGTAATAGTAAACCTTACCTTTGCTTTAATCATTGATGTTATACAATTTTCAATACTTTTCATCAGTAAACTGTAAATTTTGAAGTTTTTATGTTAATTGTAACTTATAGATTATGCGCTTATGAAACACATCGAGTGAAATATTAATAGTGAAAATAATAATTATATTCTTCATGTCAATGTCTAAAAAAACGTTTTCTTGTAATTACTTTGTGATTTTATAATCATTTTTTTTAAAATTTCCATATTTATTTGATTTATTTCGTAGAAGTACGACAATTGCGGTCACACCAAAACAAAAAATACAAGTTGACAATCTTGGCTAAATGATAAATTGAATATCGAGAATGTTGATTAAAAATTTTTTATCGAAATTATTCAAAAATCAAGAAAAAGCTATTAACTTGGCACATCTTCAGGACTGACCCTGATATTTTTTAATTATATTTTTTCTCATAGTCAAAAAAATTATATTTAAAAACTATAAAAGACTTTCGCAGCTGTGGTAGAAGTGTCAATTCACGTCTGTTACTGTTTAACCTGGCGAACTTAATATGTTTATTTATGTGTATTATTTATTTTCTATTTCTAATTAATTGTTATATCTTTTACTGTTATGCCTTAAATTTTTTTCCTTTTTAAAAAAGAGAGTAATAAAACTGCTTTTCTGGATAGAATTTAGAAATCAATTATTCAACATATATTACGAAGCAGAAAAATATTTTTAAATTCCCTTTAAAAAATTTCGAATACAATATTGCTTAAGAACTTAAAACTACATCATTTTATATACAAGCATAACTCATAAATATACTTTACACAATATAAGTTTTTGCACAGTCGTTATATAAAGATAATTTTACATCTTCACAAGCTATAAATTGATGATCAGTTAAACATGAAGATAAATTGATATTTAACTTTTGATTTTAAAATTTCGTGATAAATGAGCATATATATTATTTTTATTTTAAATATAATAAATATTTAATATATATTATAAATATATTTTTTTTAATTTTGCATGTCACTTTGTAATGTATTAATTATAGTATGTAAAATAATTGAATGAAAGTTACAAATATATTTATTTTAACCATTTAAAAAATAGAAATAATTAGATAACTAATAACTTAGAACTAGTAACTAATAACTGGAAATAACTTAGAACTAATAACAAATAATTGGAAATAACTAATAAGTAGAAATAACTAATAACTTTTTTAAACTAATGGTAAGAATAAAAAAAGTTAGAATGAAAAGTTTCCTACTTTTATAGAATATTTATTACATCAGCCTTTTCCACTCCATCTGTCATTGCATTTCGATTTGGTCTGCAAAATATTCAAAAAGCCTAATAAAAAATTCAACAATTTTGTAAATGACATGAAAAATAAAATATTAATAAATAACGCACATTTTATCGCATAAAGTACTTTACGTTACATATTTTTTTAAAGAAATGTTCCCGTTTGTCTTATTATTTTTAGAGAGCTAACATGTATATGACTATTTATCATTTTAAATAATCTAAGACTAAATTGCAATAGCCCCTATATACCAAGAACTCCCATTGGAATGGGTGTTGAGGGGAGGACAGTGCGTTCCGAAAGAACTTTTAGGTGCAACTGCCCGGTTGTTATTACTGCAGTTTCCCTTTCTATTCAATCTTTTACCTCAAGTACCAAATTTGATGTCCTATTATTTTTTGGGTTCTTTCTCATCTTAAATAAATGGTGCTAGGGGTAAAATCTATGTATTCCGAGTTTAGATCATCGCTGAGACCTAATACCCTGTATAGTTTTTAAACAAGAAAATTTATTATATTTACCTTTTGTTGAATAATTTAATGGAGAATTAATTAATGGTTTAATCTCTTTTATCTGCACAAGAAAATTACCATGCGTAATAGAAATCTTACTACATATTTCATATATTTATTAATAAAAAAATATTTGTAAATTTATTGATTCATATATTACAATATATATATAATTCTTCTGTACTTGTGTTTGTCATTGAACTCCTCCTAAATGGCTTGACAGACTTTGATTAAATTGTTTTGTGTGTGTTTGACAAAACAGGGAGAATATTTTTATGCTATCCCCTTTGTTGTAAGTCGTCACCGAATGGTGCTGCAGTAAGTCAACTTCTATACTGTTCAACCAATCGCTATGAAAATTGGTAATAATATGTATTCGAGTAAGGAAAACAGACCCGCGTTATCCACTTAATAGTTACTTGTCATCAGATGGTACTGCAGCATTTCATCTTATGCACAGTTCAAACTATGCCCATGAAAATTAGTATGCTCGTATATTGGAGCATGGAGAATATATTCGCCCTATGTAATTTTCTACCATGCATTTTTTTTGGCAGGACAACGTATGCCGGGTTCTGCTAGTATATAAACAGAACATTAAAAATGTTTGAAGTCATGTAATCAATACAACTAGATTGAAATCCTCTGCATAACTGTAGATGAAAAATTGTATTAAGATTATAAAAGTGTTCTAGTGCTATAAAATAGCTGACAAAAACAATTACGTTTCTGTCTGCGATGCGACGCGGCGACAAATATTCAGTCCAGGACACCCGCACACCCAGTAGATAAAGATCAGATAACATAGCAGTTTCCACAAAATACAAAAAAGGGTAAAATCTGAAAGCAAAGTAAAACTTGTCAATTGATCTTCTTTAAAGTTAAGATCTCCTTAAACAGATGATCTTCAGATGATTTCAGCAATTTTTTTTTCTATTTTAAACTTTAAAATGCATGCAATTTAATAAATATTACTAAATAATGCAATTATTAAATACAAAAGGCTGAGTTTTCTTATGTTATTGATAATAGACGCTTTGTATACCAATAAAACCCCTTTTTTTTTGCAGTCACGATAATAATATTTTTAATCATGACAAAAACACACACACATATATACACTGGTGTGCAAAACTTAAGCAACACGTCAGATTTTTTCCATAACTCCCCGAGAAATCATCTGAGAGACCAGCCTGAGATTTCAGAACCAGCTGGTGCAACATTTCTTGCGGTAGGAGTGCCCATTCCTCAATCAGCATCTGTTTGAGTTGTTGGGTGTTCTCCAGAGGATGTAAACGTGCTGCAATGCGTCTCCCCAAAGCATCCCACACATGTTCGAGGGGATTTAAATCTGGGGAGTACACTGGCCAATCCATTCGATTGATATTTTCACTTTCCAGTAGCTCCTCAACAGCAAAAGTCCGATGTGGCCGTGCATTGTCCGATGTGGCCGTGCATAAAAAAGAAGTCTGGTCCAATGGCACCTCGGAACAGACGCACATGGGGAAGGAGTACCTCCTCACACTAACGATCCCCGGTTAAAGACCCTCTGTCGAAAACAGGGACCTCAGTTCTCCCGTTCAGCAAAATGCCTCCCCAGACAAGAACTCCAGAACCACCATAACGGTGTCTTTCCTTGAGGTTACTCGGATAAAACCTGGTCCCAACCTCTCTCCAAATCAAAACGCGTTGAGAATAGCTTCTGGTACAGAACCGACTCTCATCCGTAAAGAGTACACGACTCCATTGATCAGTTGCCCAGTTTTTGTGCTCTCTGCACCACTGTAAACGGTGGCGTCGGTGGCCAACTTTCAAAGGAAGCCAGCGTTCAGGACGGCTTGTGAATAGGCCCACTTTGTGAAATCGTCTGACCATAGTAAACCGCGACACTTGTCGCCCGGTTGTTGTACAGAGTTGCTGAACAACGGCGCTTGCTGACTGCTGTCGTCCTCTTTTCGCCTGCAGGACGATATATCGGTCATCCCCTGCAGTTACCTTCCTCGGGCGGTCAATACCAACCTTTCTAACAGCTGTACCTGTGGTTTGGAACGCTTTCCAAGCGCGCGAAACGACACTTTTGTTGATTCCGATCTCTGCAGTTACACTGGTGACAGTATGCCCCTCCTCCTGCTTTCCGATCATTCTTCCACGTATGAAGTCGTCCAGGTGATTTCTTCTAGCCATATTTCACGAACTGACTCACTGGCACTTGCAGCGAATATGTTGAATTGCGTCTCCGTCCTTCCTTTTATTCTACTGTTGAGCTGCGCGCGCCGGCATCACGCGTTTTGCGTACGCTCACGTCGCCTCTGACGTTTCGTTCCTGATATTTGCATACGCATAGCGTTTCTACTGACCTACGTGTTAATTGTACTGATCTCCAGAACTCATTTTCTGCAATTTCACGGCTATCTGCTAAATTTTTACGTTGTTGCTTACCAGTTTTGCACACCAGTATATATATATATATATATATATATATATATATATATATATATATATATATATATATATATATAAAGAGAGAGAGAGAGAGAGAGAACACAAAAGAAAGGAAGACAGGTGAAATAGAAACACGACCATCCTGCACAACAGAAGCCACTGACGAATTTCGAACAGCAAAAACATCAATTATCAATACAAATACTGTATGGGTCTCACATCCAGATATCTCAACAAAAACAAAAGTGGAGGAAGTTATTCAAGATTTAAAGTGCACATTCACTGCAGTAACAAAATTGAAAAAATTTGACAAATAAGCACAAATATCAAAAAGTTAAATGGCAAGAACTGCACTGACAGATTAAAAAAAACACAAAACGTTATGCAAAATATTCATAAAATAATATATGAAACCTGTTAGCCAGTAAATTCATAAAACTCGAGAGAAATCATTGAAACTAATATTAAATACTTATAAAAAACACAAAATATATTAACTACATCCTGAGGACATCGTTATTTAGTAATACATACTCACAGAATGTTATAAATTGTACCTGATAGATGACTGGACCAAATAAAACACATATCTAGCGACTAAATTCCATGTGTGTGTATGTGCATGAATGTGTGTATGTATGTGTGGTGTGTGTATGTATATATATGTGTGTCTACAATTAACATATACATTTATTATAATTCCTATTAAGCTTGTGTTCTCACATATTGACATTATTATAATTATAATTATAATTATTAATTATTGTTTATATTCCTATTGTTAACAATAATTTTTATTTCATTTATAATTAAATAATTCTTTAATTAATCTCTGCCTTAATAAGTTTGTTTACAAACTCACTCCACTTCTTCGTATCCCACCCTCTGAAATATACTAACCAAATACTTAAAAGTTTCTTTTGATTTCATTCGCTCTTATTTCTAGACGTTTTATAACTTCCATATCCTTTGCAAGAATTTGTTTATGCTCTCCGGGGCTAAGGCACAATGCTTTAATTCGTCAATAATATTAATAAAATGAAGCAATAAACCTCATGACTTTGCATTATTTGTTATTTCGTTATTGCTTTAGATTACAATATGCAGCACCGTTTGGGCTTGTTACAGGCTTGTTGCCGGGTTTAAGTCGTCAAATTATAAACGCACAAAAAACTGTAAATTTTACAAAACTCAAACATTTTGAATTGAAGGGGCGTCAATTTTTGCATTCGTGATTGTGTCCTATTTTTTATGTGTCTTTTCACGCTTCTTTGAGTGTTCTTGTTTTATGGAATGCTTCGGATTTACATTTTTCTGAGCTTCCTTCATGTGTTCCTGTACAATTCTCGATTTCGTCACAGTCGGTTTTCTAGGTTTTTTTAAATTTTTTTTTATTTCAGTGTTGTCCTTCTTCAAAACTATGTGTTGCGGTTTAATTTCTGCATTCTGTCTTAATGGCATCACGCTTCTATTTCAATCGCTCTTCCTCTTACATAGATTTTTTCAAGTTTACAGATTTAGAAAAGTTCGATGTGTGTAAAGTGTGTTTGTGACAAGCAAATCAAATTTTTCAAAAGCAACAAACAAAGTTAATAGTGAGTGAATTGTTAATAGTAATTGACCAATTTCATAATATTTATCCTACTTCTTTTTCGGAGTTTTTGTTTTTGAAAATAATGAGCTCAACTGTTATTTAAATCATCAACAGAAATGAAAAACATTTAATCATTATTAAATTACATTTATTAAGTCCCTAATTAAATTTTATTTGTTATTGTCGTTGTACATTTACAGGCAAGAATAAGGAAGCTAGACTCCTTTAATTTATGAATATTGGCTAACTAAATTTATATTTAATAAACAATAATCATCATCAAATAATATTCAATATTAAAGTGCGCCTTTCCAATGGATCACTGGTCAGAATCAGGGATCATGGATCATTGGAAATAAAATATTATATTGTTTCAACATATTATATTGCTTGTTAGGATATTATATATTTCAACATATTATATTAATTGGTAGGATATTATATTGTTTCAACATATTATATTGCTTGTTAGGATAATATAATATTTCAACATATTATATTGCTTCGTTATTCTATCCTGCTTCATCACTCATAGTCGCTATACCTTATTAAGGTTTATTTCGTCAAAAATTTCGTATTTTCGAATGTGTTATATATTGAGAAAAATTCTATATTTTTTTAAATGTAGATCATTTTAGGTACCAGCTTAGAATACTCTCTCCACACTGCCGTATGTCTGACTTGTAGGACAAGCGCTGCATGTTGGACTCGTCCGGAAGGCAAGGATATTTTATAACAACACCCATTTTGCACCCATACCTGATTTTTTCACCCACAATTAACATATCCATTTATGCAACTAATCCCTAATATCTTTATTCTCTCACATTTTTCCCTGAGAACATCTTCTAACTTAACTATAATTAATAGTTACATTAACATTTATGTTTATGGACTCTCACTGACTTTACATTTTCCCCGCTCTGCATTATGCTATCCAAAACACTTTTAATAATTTGTTTTCCATTCCATTCTATATTTCTGCCAGACGCATCTCTTTCGCGCCCACCGATTTTTGTTCCCTTGTAGCTTCCTGCAGCTCTAAAATGATTTGCTAAATTCATTAGCTTTCATTAGAATTCGTAGCAGATTCTGTGGTTGCTATGTATATATATATATATACACTATACACATACATATGTGCGTGCGTGTGTGTGTGTGTAATGTAAAGAAGTTGCATCTTATGAAGATAATTTTAAATTATTTCGTAATGCTTCATACAAGCGGCCTGGTGGCTAATTCCAATCCTGACGGTAGCATGGGGGTTTGTTAGTGGTTCGGAATCCACTATAAATTGTAGGTCCCGGTCTGTTCAGCCAAGAAGTCCTCAGTCTGTTCAGTCGTAGAGCGACAAACCAAACCAAACTAATGCTTCATACAAGGTATAAAAGGTATGCCTGCAACAGGAGTATCATCTATTAAACTTTTTCAGTTGCTAGTTTTAAAATACTCAAATTGCATGGAGAAAGTTTTTATTTCTTCAATTTAACAGCTGAAAATAATTCTTTTTTCCCTCTTTCTTTCTGAACAAAATTCAAATCATTTTAATAGGGATAATTTATTTTCAGTTACAAAATTAATGACCATAATAATAATGTATGAAATTTTTTGTATTAATTAAAAATTATCCAATTAACATAAATACAGAAACCAAAGAGAAAACTTTCAGGAATGCATTGTCAATTAAAGATAATTTTCGTAAACACAATCCATGTATTTAAATGAATAGTCTGGGCCTGAATGGCAGAGAGTCTAGAGCTCTGGCACTCGATAACACTCTTTTAGGATTCGAGTCCAGCCGGTGCCATGGATATTTTGAAATGCTTCGGAATCCACTTTAAAAAACAGATCCTAGTCTAATATAAGTCTAACTGTAGAACGTTGGACATAGGGGTGACAACCCTACCCCATAAAAGAAAAATGTCTCATATCTCGAAATCTGCCAGTAAACAGACAACCTTGGCCCATCATGGGGCTGTTGTATCAATGATGAAGGAGTTCAGATTTTACTTCAAAAATAACAAGTAACAATATATTTCATAAAAGTAACAAGTATTATGGTAACATAGCTAGGCATTGTCATAATATTTAGGAGTCAATAGTCAGTCAAAAGCTTAGAAAATAAGAATTTTTAAGATTTTAGTATAAATAGAAAAATATTTTTCTTTGCACTTCATAGACTACAGCAGGGATGACCAACCCGAAAGATATTGCGGGCCACTTTGAAAATGCATCATAAATCCGCGGGCGCATATAAAATCATATATCCACATATTAGATTTAGACCACGACATTTTTTGGAGTGAAAAATTGAAACATGATGAGCTATTATTATTGTGTTTACTATTATTATTATATTTAAACATAAACTATACAATAATGATACTAAACGCACATTGTAAAGAAATATACTACTGTGTCCAAAAAGTAAGATCATTTTTCAATATAAAATTCCCGGGGCTTAAGGAATTTCAATTTTTGTTTCTTTTTTAGGTTGATGGCACTGTCCTTGACATCTGTGTCAAATTGGACGTCAAAATATTCATTAGTGTTTGAGTTATGCATGGATTCGTGAGATGCTAAAACTGATTCCGACGATTTTTAAAACGTCTGACTTAATTGAGCAAACAACTTGCATTAAATTTTCCTAGAATAGAATGTTTCAGAAGGAATTCGGTGAGGACACTATATCGGAATTAAATGTTTACAAGTGGTGGAAACAGTTCAAAGAAGGTAGAGAACACGTTGAAGAAGAAGAGTCCTCTGGTCGACCATCCACCTCAACCGACGAATCTCACGTCCAAAAAAACTAAATATTTGATGCTTGCAAACTGTCTATTTACAATTAGAGTCCTTGTTGATGACTTTGGAATTTCTAAAGGATCAGTCAATTCCATTTTGGGCCTCAAACGCGCCAAATCTCTATTGATACCGAAAACACTGAATGCGCCAGCTCACACTGCATTGATTCTTCATGACTTTTTCGCCAAAAATGAAACGTATATCGTTCCACAACCCTCGTATTTACATCCTGCGACTTCTTCAGGCTATTTTCTAAACTCAAAAGACCACTCTGGGGACGCCGTTTCGAGTCGATTGATGAGATTCAACGTGAATCGGCGACCGCTTTGAAGGCCATCCTGGCCGATGACGTTTTAGCATGCATTGAGGATTGGAAAGAAAGTTGGCATAAGTGCATTGTGCCCGGAGGGGTTTACTTTGAAGGAGATGAAATAAATTTGGAAGAATAATTAAAGGGTTTTTGAAAAAATATAATTGGTCTTACTTTTTGGGCACAGTAGTATAACACTCAAAATGAAATATGAAAAATATATAAATATAAATGAAATAAAAAATTCAAATCATTAAAAAAATATTTATTTTACTAGTGCGATACTTGTTTCTCCACTCTTTTACTTAGCTTTTGCAAGTCGATCTCAATTTGGGTATTTGCACATCGTAATTGGGTTGCAGGTTATCGTACGTTATGTCTGAGCGCGTTTTGTGTTTGGTCAGTTTCATTTTCGAAAAAAAGATTCGCAGGTGTAAGTTGAACCAAAAGCACTAGCAACTTCAACTAAGAGTTTTTTTTTTTGCTCTGCTATCATCAATCAACTGTTCGTGTCTACGGATGGTCACTGCGCCACTGAGGTCACTTAATGTAAAACATAGAACCTGTTAGATGTTCCAAGATGAGCGCGCAGCATGAGTTCGCAGAATATAATTTAATTATTCTGCGAATTCTTAACTGTAAACTCTTAATTTTTGATGTATGACACATACATTGGTTTCGCTACTTTGGCTATTATAAAATAAACATATTTTATAACAGTGTGATAAATCTCACGGGCCGGAAAAGTAGTCAAGGCGGGCAGCAGGTTGTCTCGCGACTCAAGTTATAAATTTATAAATTCTTATTTTTTATTTATTGATTTATTTATTATTATTTTTTTTTTTGGTGGACGGCCTGTTTTTAAGTTGGTATTATATACACTAATTACGAGGCCTTCATATGTCGAAAAACTTAATCATAACTTTATGAGCTACTCTCGTATCAGTAATTTAGAAATCATTCATTTGTAGCTGAGACCTAGTTATCATACTTACATTTATCCATGAACTCCGTCATCCTCTTTAAGGAGCAATTTTCTTCTCCGCACGATGGGAAAGGCTATATTTTAAACGGTTCAGTCTGAAAAATACAAATGGATTAGAAATAACGAAAAAAAAAAATACTTGCAAGTGCATAAAAAAAAAGTTTACGTGGTAAAACATTAACAGTTTGAAAAAAAGAGTTAAAAAATTACAATTTTGTAAGTATTCCAATACTTCAAAACTAAATATATTTCAAATACTTCAAAATTATTATTAATTTTTAAAAAATGCTTATTAAAACTCCAAAAATTCAAAAAACACAAAACTTATTTTAATATATTTTAATATTTTATTTAAAATACGAATGTTTTTCCTTCAAATAGAAGGCCTTCTTTGTGAATTTTAGTATGGATTCTTTCTTTTTTAAAAAGCTTGTTTTATTTATTTTTTCCAATTCGATGTAGCTTCCTCTTTTATGTAATTTCATATCTCTTCCAGCTATTCCTTAATTAATTACTTTATAAGTACAACTTTGATTTGACAATAGTAAAAAAATTTACATTTAGTTTCGAAACAAAATTTCCTATTACTTTTAATAGGTAAATTTTAAGTACGTTTCATTCAGCAGAATATTTTAGTCGGAAAAAACGTTGTTTTCGAATTCGACCAATTTGATGCGAATTCATTCTCCATTAGAATGGCAGACTTACCTAAATAGCTCTTCACCCACGCCAAGGATAACATTGGCGATTCAAACCCTGTTATCCTGACCTCGAATCCAACAAAAGGCCTTTAGATTTATTGTAGCCTTATCCCACCTAGAAACTGTAGGCGGCCAAAAAATAGTACATTGATTTATTTATATGAATGTCAAATAATCTTTTTAATTTATTTTCTGAGAATACTACTACTGCACCTTACCACATCACTGTGCCTAGAGTTTGTTGCTACAGTGAGTTACAGCTTTACAGTTTGGGAATGATGTGGGTGAGAGGAAGTCTGATTGAGCTCTGAAACTCTACGGTCTTACGAGACTGGGACCTACGATTTAAAGTGGATTCCGAACCACTACAACATGCTTGTCACCGACGGGATTCGAACCCGAAATATGTGGCACCGAGCGGCAGAGAGCTAGCCATCAGGCTCCTATAGTTTGAGAATATTACTACTACTGCAACAGACCACATCACTGTGCCTAGAGCTGAGTTGCTCCTAAGCAGTTTGGGAATGATGTGGGGGGAGATGAATGGACGCAAGATGGAGGCGGAAAATTTTTTGTATAATTCACTTTTGGAGGTACACAGCTGAACAATGGAGAAAATTCTTACAAAAACAGAACAGAATATCAAAAATTTTTTTAATTTAAAAAAGGAGGAAATATGAAATGCGAAAATATATAAATACAATACATAAGATATTAGGAAAAAATGTAAAGCAATATAACTCAATACACGTTACATAGGAGAATATACAAATCATAGAGCTGAAGGAATACTCATCAAAACAATTATTATTGAAATTAAAAAAAGTTTTATGTAATATCTTAATAATAGGCTAGGTACATAACTAGACAATTGGTATTCACATAAAAAATTAGGATTGTGCAAATTAGAATCTATATGAAATAGAATAAAGAATTATTTCAAATTTAGTGTTCCCTAGAAATACGTTTATATTGTATACACCCACTTAAATTGTATATATTTGCTTATACACTACTGGTCATTAAAATTGCTACACCAGGAAGAAATGCAGATAACAAAATGATATTTATTGGACAAACATATTATACTGGAAATAACAAGTGATTAAAACTTCAAGAAATTAGGGTGCATAGATCTTGAAAAGATATATACATAGAAATCAGTACCCAGAACAACCACATGTGACAGCAATAACAGCACTTAAACGCCTGCCCATTGAATCAAATAGAGATTGGAAGGCATGTACAGTACAGATGCCCATGCAACTTCAACACGATACCATAGTGACTGGCGTATGGTGACGAACCAGTTGCTCAGCAACCATGGACCAGACGTTTACTATTGTCGAGATATCTCGTGAGCGTGCAGGCCAGGGCCATCCGTATCAAGGTATCCGCATCAAGGAAAATGATATCATCATATTTCCGTATCAAGGAAGTTCCACACAATGCCGGCAACATGCGGCTGAAACGTACCAGTATTATACAATTGCTGAGAAGTACAGTTTCGCAGGGCTCGAATAAAGGGCAAAGTCACAGGTCGTAACACACAAGAAATATAACGTACACTGTTCAAAGTACCTTCAATGCGAACAAGAGATGACCGAAACGTGTAAGCAATAACACCCCGTACCATCCCGCCACGTGATGGGCCAGTTTGATGATGACGAATGCAAGCTGCCAATGTTTGTTCACCACGATGCCGTCAAACACGGATGCGACCATTTTGATGCTGTAAACAGAACTTGGATTCATCTGAAACAATGACGTCTCACCGTTCGTACGCCCAGGTACATCGTTGATCACACCGTTGAAGACGCTCCTGGCTGTGATGCAGCGTCAAGGGTAACCGTGGCCATGGCCTCCGAGCTAAGAGTCCATACTGCTGCAAACGTCGTCGAACTATTCGTGCAGACACCTGATACCTTTCAAACGACCCCAACTCTTGATTCTGGGATCCATGGTTGCACGATTCCTGTCTTCTCGGCTACTAGGGATAGGGGGGCATTAGAGATCCAGCACGGCGCAGCGTATTACCGTCCTTAATCCATTGATTTCATATTCTGCTAACAATCATTGGATCTTGACCGACGCTAGCAGCAATATTGCGATACGATAAACCGCAATCCCTGTATGCTAAAATTCGACCTTTATCAAAGTCAGAAACCTACCTCTTACGCGAGGCATCACAGCAACTTTTCACCAGGTAACAACGTTCAAATGCAATTTGTGTATGAGAAATCGGCTGAACAATTTCCTAATTTAAACACATTGTAGGTGCTTGCTTTGTCTGAATGCGCTGAAAAGCTAATCTTTTGCATATCACAGCACCTTCTTTATGTCGTTTAAATTTCACGCCAGTAGCATGTCGCCTTCTTGGTGTAGCAATTTCAATGGCCGTTAGTGTAAATATTAAAATTTCCTTAGATATATACACAAGCATAAATTTTTTTGAAAAACAAATCCCCTTAAATATGCAAACGTAGTACAGTTATATTACCTTAAGTATATACACAAGCAAAAATTGTCTTAGTATATTAAGGCATACTTTTAATAAATTATTGACAATAGTATTATATTTGTGTTATAATATCAAATATAAAGCGTTTTTGCTTTTTTTTTGCTTGTATAATAGGAATATTCATATTTGGAAGGTCAATAATATATCCTTCGATTTGAAGAGAATTATTTGTAGAATTTTAAAGGTAATAAAGGATATTTCTCCGTATGAATTTTAAAATATCGGAAAATTTTACTAGACAATATTTACATTTGTTCAGTCTTTTGTCAAAGTAACTGATAAAATACTCTCAGTAGATTAAAGAAATTTATTGGATAAAAAAATAGCAAATTGGATTAAATAGCAATAATGCCAAATAATAAGGTAATTTAATATTATAAAATAAATAAATTATCAATATTATTAAAATATGACCACACATCTCTTCTGAAACTGATGTGAGTTAGGATTCACAAAGAACATCGAAACATATGAGACGAATCAGGATTGGTTTGGTTTGTCACGCTAGGGTCATCTTATGCACACTTTAGGCTAAACAGACAGGGACCTACGGTTTAAAGTGAATTCCGAACCATTACAAACACACATGGCAATGATGGGACTCGAACCCGGAACCTGTGGTACCGAGCGCCAGAGCTGACGAATCAAGAAGAAAACTGCCCTTTTAGATTTTTTTTGAGATTTAACTAAAAAACTTAAAATCTAAATAATATGGTACGTTAAGATTGTAACTTTTTTTCCCAGCAATGCGTTTGCCAAATATTTTACCTTCCGCCGGTTAAACAAAAAATTATACATATCCAAAACCTATCTATTTTTTAAATTGAAACATGTGGTCCGTTTTTCAATAGGTTTGTTAATTTTTAAAGTATGTCCCGTATTTTTATATGCAGTTATTTTAAATATTACTTATTAATATTAAATATTATTTATTACTTTTAAAGAATTTCCAGTTTTTTATGTTAAGGACTTTCTTTCTAACAATTAATCAAATGTTTGAATTAAAGTTGTAATTCCTCCAAAATTTAGAACATGAATTTTGCTCGAGCCTCTTTCAAACAATTTTTACAAATATTATAA
>BPLQ01009884.1:0-16787 GCA_021605075.1 Caerostris darwini | reverse complement strand
AGCTTTTTCCATGCAGAGGTCAAGGTCTTCGTTGTAACTCCCAACCAAGCCTGATCAATAATTTGTAGGCAAATCGCTATATTAAAGTGGTCCTTCCAGAACTCTCGAAGGGTGAGGTTTGTGCTCTCCGTCACTTCAAATCAGCGCCGAAACAGATGCTTGGTGTATAGTTTTTTAAAATTAGAAATCACTTGCTGATCCATGGGCTGCAGGATAGGAGTGGTGTTGGGTGGTAAGTAGAGAATCTTTATGAATTTTAACTCCTCGAGGATGTCATCTTCGAGGTTTGGTGGATGAGCAGGGGCATTGTCGAGGATGAGAAGGGCTTGCACAGGTAGGTTATTTTCCTGTAGATATTTCTTAACAGTAGGGCCGAAAACCAGGTTTACCCACTCCACAAAGAACTTCCTGGTGACCCATGCCTTCGGGTTCGACCTCCACATAACTTGCAGTTTTTCTTTCAAAATCTTATGTGATTTAAATGCTCTGGGGTTTTCCGAATGGTACACGAGCAGAGGTTTGATCTTGCAGTCGCCACTCGCATTGGCGCACAGTGCTAGAGTCAATCTGTCCTTCATAGGTTTGTGGCCTGGCATCATCTTCTCCTCTGCCGTTATATATGTTCTATTCGGCATCTTTTTCCAGAACAGCCCTGTCTCATCACAGTTGAAGACTTGCTGAGAGATGTATCCTTGGGCTTTTATTAGATCGGAAAATGTTTTAATGTAATCCTCAGCTGCCTTCATATCTGAACTTGCTGCCTCACCATGTCTGACAACGGAGTGAATACCGATCCTCTTTTTAAAATTCTCAAACCAGCTCCGGCTGGCTTTAAATGACTCTTCGGATGCCTCGTCGATGGAAGTCTGCGGGGTTTGCTTCAGCAAATCTCCGTAGATCGCTCTTGCCTTCTCGCAAATGATGGTCTGCGTCAAGGTATCTCCTTGGAGCTGCTTTTCTGTCACCCACACCATCAGCAGGTTCTCCATATTTTCATGAAGGGTGGTTCGCAGCTTGGAAATTATCGTAAGGCCCTTAGCCGGCGTTACACTCTTTATCGACTCCTTCCGTTTAAGCACAGAATATATCATGGACGTACTACGTCCATACTGCCTCGAACAACTCGAACATCTTGCTCATGTTTTTCTATAATTTCACGTTTTAATTCAATACTCATCATCTTTTTCTTAGCACTTGACTTTTTACAAACTTTTTTCCGATCCATGGTTATAAAAATAAACGAACTACAACTGTAAATGTAAACGCAACACAAAACGCGAACACAACTACACAACTTATCACAGCGGAAGCACGCTGCTAACTGATCGTGATGGCGCGACTGCGTGTTACTAACGAACCGAACCGAACCGGACTCGTATCTCGAATTTCGCTCGTAACTAAAAGCAAAAAATCACTTGCTCGTCGGCTCGTATCTCGAAAAACTCGTATGTTGGGGCACTCGTATGTCGAGGTACCACTGTATTTCATTACATTTACATAAATAGTTATGGTTCGGGCTTTAAAAATATATATAAAAAGCTTTAAGATCAACAAATATACTCAAGAGCCAAAACATTATGACCACCTGTCAATAACGAGTTGGCCCACCTTTGGCGCGCAACACAGCTTCAACCCGCCTTGGCATGGATTAATACCAGTTAAATACCACTTCCGCCTGATCACGTGCCTTCCACGTCATCCAGGCGAGTTCATTGCAAAATGAAGGGGTGGTCATACTGTTTTGGCTCTTGAGTGTATAAAAATAGAACACTCGAAGCCTGATGAAATAAAAAACCTAAGATTCCCATGTCTGGAATTTCTTCACAATTTAGTAGAAGAAATATTTTCAACCAAGACCGGACATGAAATAAGCAGAAGCGTCACGAATCAATTGTAACACGGCAGGTGTTTATTAATCAGTACCTTCATGTTATTTTAAAATTCAATAGATTGAGAGCAGGTGGTGACACAAGATAAAGTCAGTAGGGAAAAACGTAAAGGGCCATTCTCATTCCATTTATTTGACACAGGACATTTTATGAACTCTGCAATGTTATTAAGCACTCAATTTTCGAGATATTTTTGGTGCTGCATTCTGTGTCTTCTAATTTTAGCGTCGGGTAAGTCAATTAGATATTTCAAATTTATAACTAACGTTTTTCTTCACCAATGTTCATTTTTTATAATTAAAAATTTTTTTAATATATTATATAATAGATAATCGAATTTATAAAATAATTCTCAGATGATAATTATTTGCCTAATATCATTTTCTGCCTTTTTTAATTTGTTTCGTCATAATTTTATAAAATTTAAATATCAAATTTTAATTTTTGCCATTGACTTAAATGTATTATAGGGAATTATGTAGAAAAGATTACATAGTTTTAATGAAAGAAAATATTAATTAAATAAATAAAAAAGGTGTATTTTTATCGCATACTTTATATACTTCCATTTAATTCATTAATCAAAAATTCTGAAATGTTCAAATATACTTTGTAGTGATTATGAGGGGGGATCCTATATTATTCCCTCTTTCCTTTTTTCAACAATTATTATTATCGTTATGATAACAAATTCGATAAAACTAATTAGAAAGATAGATTTTAAACTTTAAACATATCAAATTTTTAACTTAAATATCACAAAAAAATCGAATATTTAAATTACATTCAATCGGCTTATTATAGACACATTTTTATTATATATATTTTTTTTTTTCAGATATATTGTGCGTGACAAAAGATAAAAGTAAGAAATTTCAAATAATTTTTGAATCCCAGACATTTAGTCAGGGAATTCAACATTTATTATAAATGTATTTCAATTCTGTGTTAACAAACTCATAATACCACTTTAATTAAATATTGAAATTGAATATTTTATATCATATATAAAAAATAAAATCATAATTTCTTTTAAATTTGAGGTAAATTGGAAGAAATAAAGACTATTTTTGATATTTTTCGCAATTTATAGGAATTCAACTCAATGGAGTATATCTCTGGAATTCTTTAAATTTTTTAGCAGTTAACTTTTTAATATTATGCATATTTAACCTTGACATTAGCTTTTTGATATTTATACGTATGGAGTATTTTATGATAATTAGCAAATATTCTGGATAATTATACGGACAGCTTACTGTAAGCGGGGTTCCAATAAGTCCTGCAATAAGCTCCCTCCACATGAGAGTGCATGAGGGTCGAATGGCTCTCTCACACTCATTAAAAACCGATTTGACAGAAATTCATGTGTTTCGATCTTGCTTCGGCAAGAGTCGGTTTTTTCCGCACATCAAAGGGGTACTACCAGCTGCCTCTCACAGCCAGATATAACGTGGAGACCCTCGGAGCGAAAGCCACTCATCCTTTGTGTGCTTTCGTCTTTACGAGCCTTTAGATGAAACGAGTTAAACGAGTCATTTTTAACACGTAAATAATGATGATATGTGAACAATAGAAAATAAGAAAAATTATAACTTTTTGATTTTTTTTTGTAACATTTATTGATATATACTTTTTATTACATTAATTTTAGACATATGTATTGCTAATAACCCAATTCCATGCTCTACAGTCCATGATGGACTAGGGCTTCCCTAACAAGACGACTCCAAAGTCGTCTGTCTCGAGCTTTGGTTTTCCAATTTGTGATATGTAGGTTCTTCAGACCCTTTCAACTTCATCAATCTACCTTTTTTTTTTTCTTTGGCCTTGACATATTCCCTTCAAAATCTTCTTCATGCTTCTGCTATCGTCCATTCTCCCCTTGAATTCTCTTTGATTTTATATAATTTATGATATCCTTTTCACCAAACATTTTTGTAATTTCATGATGTTTATTGCTAATATGGATTTTTATTTATACAACATTCATGAAAATAAAAGAAAAAATTCGAGTAAAGTAGTGATGTTTGTGATTAGGTTCATCCTCATTTGACATTTTTTTCTTTGTGGAGAATTTATTTAAAGTCGTTTTCCTTTTTCTTGTTCTGTTCAGCAAATAGTTGAGGATAGTAAAACATTCAATCAATGACAGACTTCCTCTTGCCTTTGAACATCTACAAAAATTTAAATTCTTTTGTATAATCTGATCCATAAATTATGTTATAGTGGCTGAACATATGTTCAGAAAATCCTTTCAAAGTTCCGTTTACTATACAAAAGCAAATTTCGTCATCTTTGTTGATTCTTTAAGATCGTCATTGGAAAGACTTTCACCATCTGTAACAATCTGGCGCCTTTATATTATCCAATCCTGTTTTATTAGCTAGTTTGACAATTTCGTCGACAACAACAATGGATTCTCTTGTACCAACATCCTTGCTATAGCTCCTACCAAACATTCTTCCAAACTCCTTTCCAGCATTTCTCAGTCATCATATTCTAGGAAAGATTGAAGTTGTCTATAGCATTCATATTGTAATCTTTCTAATAATCTCTGCTGGAATGTTTATCTTTTCCATCGATTTTAAATGACATCAATTGTCGGAATGAGCCTGAATTGTCTTATGTCTAGCTCTCTGGCGCACGGTGTCACAAGTTTCTAGTCCCGGCGGTGTCCTGGATGTTTGTAATGGTTTGGAATCTGTCTTCATCCCTGTCTCACATGACTGTAGAGCGTCACGGATTCAATTCACGGAGTCAATTCAGACTTCTACCTACGGGTGCTCCGTCACAACAGAAGCAGGCCCCTTTCCCTTCAACCATGAGTCCATACGGGTTCGTGGGCTTGGTCTTAGATGTCTACCAAGTGGGAGAAGAAACAACAATAACAACAACAACGGTTGTCGGAATGTCTGCGGCAGATGATAAGCTTTATAATATGCGATTTCGGGGAATCCCAATATGATCTTATAATAGTGAAAAAACTGTTAAGTGGGGCAGCTCTAAGCAGGGTCTCACCGTATCTTAAAAACAAACGTTATAAATATTACATTAAATTTTTATGAGCGTTACAAATTTTTAAGATGATTTTTATAACACAATTTAAAAATTAGTTTCGTTGGAAGTATGAAAAATATCATAAGCATTTCATTTTTTATTTGTTAAGACTTCCTTTGCATATATTTGGCTTATACTGATTATTTCCATTGTATTTGCAGGCTTAGCAAAGAAATCTACAGGTATAAACAAGGTTTCTTTAGTTTTTTTATTTATTTATTTATTTATTTTTTTTTTTTTATGATACATAAGAAAAGCAAAGTTAACATAAAATGGTTAAAGAAGTACTTAAGTTTGTATTTTAAGAAAAATAAATAAATCCCTTGTACGAATATATATATTTCCTATCTTCCGCCCATCTGTGGCCAAGCCTCCCAGTAGTGTGCTATGTATAATGTTATCAGGCACATCGATTAAGTTCAGTGCAGTTCCGCATGTAATAGCCGTCCACTTTGGCGATCCGACATAATGGGCAGATCCCATCCGAAGCCAAACTAATGCGGTGAAGGTAGTCATGGCCGGTTGTAAGGCGAAAGTGTGCGACATCTTCAGCGCGTTCCAGGTGCATAGGAATGCCGCCCCCTGTGGCAAGGCATTTCCACCTTTTGTTGCCGCTCAAGTCCTTGAGGCTTTTACTGGTGAAGCTGTCGATAGCTGCAGTAATATGGTTGCAAGTGGTCCTGAGTGTCCGATTAGAAACTCCGGCTGGTTAGATTAGGCCCCGCGTTCTGCCATGACATCAGCTCATTACCAGGGACTCTCATATGTTTCATGAAATTTTTACGTTCAGGATTCCGGTTTTGGCATTTGAAGTGAGTGGTCGTGTTTCCACCCCGCTCCTGACCCCTAACGGAATTTTTGAAAACTTGCTATTTTTAGCTCAACGTTTTGCGTGACAGCTTTTAACAAGCATTTTTTGAACTCTTGATTTCTTTTTGTTTTTTTTAATTCTTTTGTATTCCAATGAAATGAGTCAAATTACTGACAACCAGGAGGAGGATCCCCCTCCCCCACCACCGCCTATTATCTACTACACCTCCCCGGCTAGCCCGGCTGTGATCACAGATCCAATTATGGACACTGATAATGAACAATCAAATGGACTACAAAATATCTCACCTGCTCCCCAATTAAAGGAGATCAGCGATGAATTTATTTTAATCAATCAAGTAGCTCTCCGCCAGGCCGCTGGTCTCAAGGAGAGTCTCACTAATACCGCTGCAAAATTGCGCAAGACGCATATTGATGATCCGGCAGCAGCTCAATATCACAATGATATGGGTGAACTATATAATGAACTGGATAAGTTCCGATTCCAATATGGCATAGCCCTGTTCCAAATCCCTTCGATGAAGGAAATTGAAGACAGGTGTCTGAGGGCTCACGAAGCCCGCGAACTTTTAGCCACTTCAAGCGCCCCAGCGCTCCCCATATTGGATGCTTCCATCGCCATAGCCAAGGAGGCCCCTCGTAACCGTAAGGTTAAAAGGCAAGCCGATGCAGAAGGCTTCATAATACCATCGAAACACCTAATAGCCAAGCAGAAACAAGCGGTTGAGCAAGCTGGTCTATCCACTAAGAACTCCTTTGCCGCCGTAGGAAGCATAAACAGCATCCCTGAATTACACGATACTGAGGTACAAGTGGCGAAACCCCCACCAATCTATATCCAGCCAGAGCAGGACTGGAATGCTACACTCAGCGTACTTCTGACTGAAGTACCCCTCATTCACTCCAAATACACAGGGAGGTTCATGAGGTTGAACGTACCAACTGATGATGATTTCAGGAAGCTCACCCGCTTCATGGATGACCGTGGTCTCGACTACAAGAGCTATTCGCTCAAGGAGGAGAGACCACTCAAAGTGGTCATCCGTGGATTACCAGCCAGTACCGACTTCAACGCCATTGTCGCTGAATTAACTGAAGAAGGATTTGAAATTGGAAAGCTATCACGGCTTTCAAAGAGCCGAAAGAGCCGATGCCGCTCTTTTATGCCCAAATCAAGCGAAATATGCAGGCATCACGAATTTATGCAGTAACCGAGCTCCTGGGCACCGAAGTGTGCATAGAAGCGTACAGAGGACGCCCTGGCCCCAGCCAATGCTGGAACTGTCAGGGGTACTTCCATTCCTCGGAAGTATGCCGCCTCCCGACCAGGTGCGTCCGATGTGCCGGATGTCACAAGGCGGAGCACTGCACGAGACCATCTGATCAAGCAGCTACTTGTGTCAACTGCGGAGGGGAACATGCCGCAAACTGGAGGGGATGTCCCAGATGTCCCGGTTCCAAAAACAAAAACAAGGGCAAGAAAGCCAAATCCCAACCGAAGAAGCAACAGCTTCCTGTATCACCACCAAGGCCAGTATCCCAGGAGCTGTCCTACGCAAGTCTCACCTCAGGCAACCACAGGTACACCCAGGCCACGCGATCAACTCCACCCCAGGGAATCCACAGGATGCCGGTGGCTGCCCCACCACTTCCCGCCGCACGCGACTTCCACGTGCCGCAGCAACTCTCATCGCCATCCGCTCATCAGCCGACCACTTCCGGCCCCGACTGCTCTGAACTGATCGGTCAGCTAATGAAGTACACGGAACAGGGGATGGACGGGCTTCTCCTGTCTGAAGCGTTCCGAATGTGCCTACCTCAATTAAGAACAGAATACGACACCCATACAAGAGCGTACCTGATCTTCTCCACCTATTGGAAGATCGTAGCAGCGAATAGAGCCCATTAATGTCTCACGCCCACTTGGAACTTCTCAGGATTGCCACCTGGAACGCAAATGGATTGCGTTCTAAAATCAACGAGGTAAGAGAATTTTGTTTAGAGCAAAACCTCGATGTATTTTTGGTCCAGGAAACTAAATTAAGACCTGGAGAGACCCCACTGATCGCAAATTATCGATTCTATCGTTTTGATAGAATCACGCAAAATTCTAACGTAAGCGGAGGCACCTGCATTTATGTTAAAAGTTGTATCAGACACCATGAACTACCTGCTCCGCGCCTTAATTGCGCCGAGGTAGCCATGATTCAAATTCATCTTAACGATTTTCCACCCATTATCATCGCTTCGACTTACGTCGCACCTACAAACCCAGGTGGATACCCGGTGGAGGACATCGATACTATATTGAAATCTGGACCCAATGTGATTCTAGCCGGCGACCTAAACGCTTTCCACTCTAGTTGTAATTTCGGACGTTCTAACCGAAATGGATTCAAACTGAACAAATATCTGAAATTACAAAGAGGATTGAAAGTCGTAGCCCCTCTTCGACCTACTAGATTTAATATTATTAGTAACCGCGCGGGAAATGTCCTAGATTATGGCATTTTTAAATTTATTCCTTTTAATTGTAATGTAGAGGTGATCAATGATCTTGATTCAGATCACCTACCTGTTTTGTTTACCTTTGAAACCAGCATAGAATCACTGAAAGGTCCGGACCAGCTATTGACCAATTGGGAGGATTTCAGCTTTACGCTAAGCTCTAAGCCACTCCCCCTTTTGCATTTAAGCGAACCCGCAGACTCGGAGAGACTCATTCAGGACTTGGAGCTCACTCTGCAAGGAGCTCTGAGAGATTCTTCTAGACCTAAATTTAAGCCTCCACCTGTTAGGTTTCCAAGCGAGCTTAAAAATGAAATTAAATATAGAAATGCATTACGTCGGTTCTGGCAAGAATCTAGAGATCCAAACGCCAGAGCCGATTATTTCAGACAGGTAGCAATAGTCAGATTAAAAACTAGTGAATTCTCGCAGCAACGATGGGAACACTCCATTCAGGCCATGACGCCTCAGACAACATTATTTAGACGTACGTCTCTGTTGCGAAAACCATTTAGCAACATTCCACCACTCATACGCTCCAATGGATCTTCTGCTTATGCACCAGAGGGGAAAGCCGAGCTTTTAGCTGATAGCCTACAAGATCAATTTGAAACGCACCACGACGTCGAAGATCCTGTATTCTTTCGACGCACTAACACCGAAGTAGCAGACTTCCTCCAACAACCACACTTAAATGATGTCAGTCCAGCGGAAGTCTGTGAATTCATTAGGAAGATTAAACCTAATAAGTCTCCTGGGATTGATCGCATTAGTAATCGGATGCTAAAATCTTTACCCTATACATATGTGCTACTGATCACTTATCTTATAAATTTTTTAATTGATAAGTGTTATTTCCCACAGAGCTGGAAAACTGCCGTAGTCATTCCTATTCCAAAACCCGATAGCAATAGGGCCTACCCCCAAAACTACCGTCCAATCTCACTACTCAGTGGAGTGAGTAAAATATTCGAATATTCGATTCTTAAACGCCTGGATCAGCACTGCACAGACCATAATTTACTTATACTTGAGCAATTTGGGTTCAGAACCCAACTCAGTACTTCTCACCAGCTCTTACGTGTTAACGAGCTGATCCATGATGGCTTTATCAATCGTAAATCTACGGGAATATTATTTCTGGACGTAGCCAAAGCCTTTGACAAAATTTGGCATAATGGCTTACTTCTCAAGCTCATCCGACTTGGTTTTTCGCCCCAGTTTATTAAAATTATACACTCGTATCTCACTTCACGTAATTTCAGAGTGCGAGTGGGAGGGCCCATTTCCAGCGATCATCCAATCAGGAGCGGGGTACCACAGGGATCACTGCTCGGCCCTAGATTGTTTCTAATCTCTGTGAACGACATACCAAAGCCAGAATTCTGCAAACTGGCTATGTTCGCAGATGACACAGCGATTATTGCACAGCACAAGACACCAAACTCCGTCGTTGCACTGCTCAATAATTATATTTCTCGCTTGGAAAGTTGGTTGACCACCTGGAAGATCAAAGTAAATCCTTCTAAAAGCGCGTGCCTCTTGTTTACACGTAAAAAGAACGTCGGTTCACTCTTGAATGTCACTCTTTTCGGCCAACCAGTCCCCTGGGTTACTGAGTACAGGTACCTGGGGTTAATTTTTGACTCTAAATTAACCTATAAGACCCACTTTGCCAAAGTAGTTGCTAAAGCAACTGCTGCTAGCGTAAAGCTAAAAAGCCTAATTTCTCGCAAGAGCAGGCTAGCGATCAGACATAAGGTTTTGCTCTATAAGTCAATCCTTCGACCAATTCTCTTATATGGATGTCCTATTTGGGCGTCCTCCTCAATCGCAAATCTCAAGAAGCTCCAAGTGTTTCAAAATAAACAGATAGCTACGATAGTCAACGCCCCGTGGTTTGTTAGAAGGAAACACCTCCACAGAGACCTGAATATAGAACCCATTATGGACTATATTTTCAAAATTTCTAAGAATTTTCATTCTAAATGCCCTCAGATCCGCAACGAAGCGATCAGACAAATACCTGTATACCATCCAGGTGTGGCTAGCTCCAGGAAGAGACCCAGAGCCATCTATGATCAGCAATGGGAATCTTTCCCGGCATTGAAAAGGCGTTGTGGATATTATCCTACAACCGCCGATTCTACCGCTGTGGCTGTTGTCTAGTCACTCCGATCACTTCAAGCGAATCTGAGCTGCTAATCTTTGGCATATAAATCTTAACTTGTTTATTTGCTACGATGTGCACCTTAAATTAGAACATGGCTATCTGACTCTTTAAGTTGTAATTTTAATAGTAAATTTTTAATAGTTCACTTTTGTTTAATAACTTTTCTTAAATTGTTAGCTTACTTTTAATTAATTCCATTTTATCTTTTGTTAGCAATAATTAATTTTTATCTTAATTACATATAACCTAATCTTTTGTTTACTTTTTAACTTTTAATATCCTTAACCTGGTTCAAGTCTTTATTTTAATAGTAACTGTTAAATCTTTAATCCGTAAATTTTAACTATTCGCTGCTCGCGTGTAATTTAAAATGTTTATTTTGTATATAGAACTAAAGTATGTACTTTCTAGCTTGAAAAGCTAGGTTTTAGAGCTTTGCTCATGGCGCCATCTATCGTCACAATTGTAAACCGCCATGTAAACAAGCGGTGTTTTACACTCCTTGTACATCACACCTGTTCTCTTTTGCTATTTTATAATATGCTTTATCTTTAATTCTTTTTATTTTTTATTCATTTTAACTTTGTTTAACTTTAATCTTTTATTTTTGGGCATCGCCAACGGACCCCTAATTGTACCGAAAGCTTTAGCTTTTTCGATCTCCTGCTTTAATTGTTAGCAAGCAGGAGGTGTTTTTCTTAAATTTTAACTTGTGCTAATCTTCTTTTATTTTTATTCTTCAATTTAAGAAATTTCATTTTGTGCTAATTTTCTATCTAAATTAAGATGTGGAGGTATTGTGGCTCTTAAAGCCACCTAGGAACTCCGTAATCGGTACGCCCGTTGCCCCTCATATGTTTCATATGATATAAAATATCTCTATCCACCAGACTGTGTTTTGAGCATTCAAACTTTAGATATAATTTTAAATAAATGTAGATTTCTCTGATCGTTTCTCGATTTAGATCCTAAGAACTGTATAGAAAAGTCATTATAATATTTATTTAGACAAATTTATAAAAATAGCTTTCGGTTTTTAAAATTCCGCTTTTTTTTTTTTTTTTATGTTTATATATTTAAAATTTAAAAATTTTTTTTTTTTTTTAATATAGAAAAAAAATTTATTAGTATTATTATTAAAGCATATATTTTTTTGCAGTTAATGTTGGAGGTAAGAAAATATTGCATATTTAAAAAAAATTAATATTTTTTTACTGAAAATTTAATGTTATATTCAAATTTCATATTTCTAAATATGTTATTTTTTAAGTAAGGCTAAATTAAGTTAATCTATCTACAGAAATGTTTGCAAAAAAATCTTATAATTCTTACACTATTCTTAATATAATAAAAGAAAATCTGTTCATATTTACGTTAAAGGGAATGATAAATATGTTATAAATAATAGATTCGTAATTAAACAACTTTTTAAAGAATATTAAGAAGCGATACATCAGAATTAAATAATTGAAGTAAAATTTTTTTACGGTTTATGAATGCTATAATTATTTTTCTTTTCACGTTTCTTCGAAATTAGATTTCATTTTTAAATTGTATTCCCTTATAAATTTTCTTCAAAACTCACTTCGAAATAAATCACTTTTTAATTAGCTATTCACTTATAAATCACTTTGAAAAGATTATTTATAAGTGAATATCTAATTAAAAAAAGTTGAATAATCAATTAAAAATTGAAAATATTAATCCAAAATGCAAAAAATTTTTATTTAAATGTCTTTTATTTAATATTTAAAATCATAAGGCCTTTTAAGACTGTAACTAACCTTTTTCCATATTTTTCAACTTTTTAAAATTTCAAATCACGATAAACAATCGTTACATTTTTATGGTGAAACAAAAGGAATTATTTTTGTTCTTCAAGTGAAAGTTAGAAATTTTTCATCTGGCTAAAAATTTAGATATTGCAAAATATATATATACATATTTTCTAAAATCAACATTGACTAACAAAAAGATTTATAATCATACCTTATCCATTGTATGCATATTCACTGTATATATATTTAGAATTATTATATTCGTTGCATGCATTTGATGAACATACAGTGCGCTTCGTATATTTCAGAGCTTAACTTAGTGCAAACCTTTATCAGAAACGTTAGAATATTACTGATCTGATTTTATAGATCAAACGTCGGAATTTTATTTTAAATATCTTATTACAGTAGACATTGCAATAATATTTAAAATTTAATTGAAATATTTCAATATATTATTTAATCTATTAATTTTTCTTTTACAGCTGCTATTGGAGGTAATAAAAAAACTTTTTTCTGAAATATTTTATAGATTCATAGAAATTATTTAACTTTTGAGAAAAAAAAACTGTCGAATATAGTTAATTTTCAAGTTTAATCTGTTCTTATAAGATCTGAAAGTCAGCAGTTTTAAATTCCTAAAGACAATATATATACATACCAAAATCATAACATTCGCAATACGAAAACCCTGAAGGGGAGAAACATACCTTCAGACCTCACCTCTCAAAATAATAAATAGATAATGGGAAAAAAATTTTAAAATTCCCAATTGTGCATGAGATGCATAAACCTAATTAATAGTTATTAAACAAACATACAGCATTTTTATAATTAAAATTTCAATATTGAAAGTCAAAGTCACTTTTAAAAAAGAAAGCCATAAAGACATAAGTCAGAAAGTCACTTTTTATAAAGTTCCCAGTTCTCTATAGTTATATTTAATAAACATTTGCATCTAAACAAATAAACTTGACTTTTGTGTGACACAAACTGACGGAAATATTTAACGTTAAAGTTACGGATTTTTTCGGCCATCATTGAGGTTTCACTCATAAAATTAATTAAAATGATTCGAGACTGTAAACTCCCTTCTAAAATACTAAATGCAAAATGTTTTTTTACAGATATCTGACTCTAAAAATCATTGAATTTATTTCACAACTTTTCTAAATTCAGTAGTAAAGACTATTGTTCGTAAAATTACAGTAAAGAATCGAGAAATAGGAGTTGGTAATTTTTAGGCCCAATCCCCACCCCCGGGCTATAGGTTTATCACAAAATTTAGTGAAAATGACTTCAGAAATTTTTATTATATTATTTTAGAAATGTCATTAATATATGTAACATTGGAGCGAATATACAATTGATTTTTAATGATGTCAACAAAGTAAATAACACAATCGACAGAAATAGTATTTAATTAAAATTAATTAATTGAAAAATCAGACATCACATTTTTGGCACTTCTTAAAATATATTAAATTCCCTTTTAAAATATTTACGCCATATCATATTATTTTTAAAAAATTATAACAATTTGGATCTTACATACTTTTGCTTTCAAAAACTAAAGCAATAATATTTTTTATTAATAATAGTAAGAAAGAAATTTATTTTATCATTGAAAATATTTTTACTTAGTAGTATACTCTCTGAAATTCAAGTCCCGTATTTGACTAAATACACTATTTTAAATGTTGACAAAATAAATATTTAAAGTTGTTATACTGAATTTTACTATAATATATAATGCCAATAATACGTTATATTTTATAGTTATGATGGCTAATGTTGTTGGTAAGTAAATAATAACAATAAAATTATTAGGAATTAAAAATAAAATTATTAGAATTATTAATTATTCCTCAATTCAAATGAAAAATATTATTACTTTATATTGATATTTTTAGTGAAATTTTAAAAAAATCTAAAAGAAGGAAAAGTGTAGCTAATTTAAATAATTTTTAGAAATAGAAAATAATTTTTTTCAATCTTTTAACAGAACATTTCATGAAAAAAAAAAAGATTTTTTTTCTTTTGCAGAAAAATAGTACATTACTTATAAATATTTCTTTACAAATAATTTTTTAATAATGCAATTTTTTAATAATGCAATAAATAAATTTTTTTAATAATGCAATTTTTTAATAATGCAATAAATACATTTTTTTAATAATGCAATTTTTTAATAATGCAATAAATACAATTTTTTAATGCAATTTTTTAATAATGCAATAAATACATTTTTTTAATAATGCAATTTTTTAATAATGCAATAATACATTTTTTAATAATGCAATAAATACATTTTTTTAATAATGCAATTTTTTAATAATGCAATAAATACATTTTTTTAATGCAATTTTTTAATAATGCAATAAATACATTTTTTTTAATAATGCAATTTTGTAATAATGCAATAAATACATTTTTTTAATAATGCAATTTTTTAATAATGCAATACATTTTTTTAATAATGCAATAAATACATTTTTTTAATAATGCAATTTATTACTGTATAAAAAAAGGATACTTTAGATCATGATTTTTTTTATTAAAATAAATAAAAAATGTTTGTTGAAATTTAAGTATTTAAATTGGTTTAATTTATTAAAATTATTTAAGCGTAAATTATTTTCTGTCTTACATACCGTTGGAAAAAAAAAAGGTTTTTGTTAAATGCAAACACTATAAAACAGTTTGTTACAAATAAAATATAAAAAAAAGTATTGATATTCTTGCTATTTTATCAATGTAATGCAGAGTGTAGTTAATAACATGATTTCTTCTAACCCAAACAGATATTTTTTCTTTAAATATATTATTCAGCTATACTAAGATAGTTTATTTTCATTTAAGAATAGAAATTAAAAGTTTTTTACGAAAAATGTAATTCCTTTATTGGTACTATTTATTAGTTGAACACTTTTCCTTTTGCAGGTGGCATGATGTCAATGATGAGTAAGAAATTTCTAATCCTAAATTCTATTCATAATAATGCTTCTTTATAATAAACTAGAAGATATAATCCAACGTTGTCCAGTTACATAAAATAAAACATTTTTAGTTCTGTTTAATTTTATTAGACAAAAATATTAATGAAAAGTGCAAATTATAAAGCAAAAATTATTCTGAATAACGATTTATAGATAAAAAGAATTCTGAATCAAAATAAAAAAGGCATTTAAAAAAAAAAGGACACAATTTCATAAACTTCAAAAATTTTAAACTTTAATTTCAAGAAAATTTTCTAACGAGAAATAAAAAAAAAACCAGAAGTGAAGCCATCGTGCCGAAAGATGGGGCTATGCACAAAATAAAGTTTTTATTTAATTAAAAATAAAATATGACAATTTTTTCGACTACGGAAAGGGTAGAAAATTCTCTGAAATAAAAAAACTAGAAAATGTAATTTTTGCGTTATGCTGGAGCATGCACATACACCTATTTATACAAATAGTTGAATGAATTTTTCAGTAAAATACACTTCTATTTTTTTTCAAAGAATTATATATATATATATATATAGAAGAAAAAAAATTTAAGGAACATTGCAATATTTTAAAGATTGTACATTAAATTTTATCTACGGCATTTTAAATAAAGAAATACTTCAATTTGATTAACATTAGAACATATTCTATAAAAACGTGTAAAAAAATTTTACTATTGTAGGTTTGCTAAAATGACTTATGTATATATAAAATAGTGCTTTATTCAATTTTTATTAAATTAAAAATATATATATATTAAACAAAACTTTGAAAATTTAGTACTTCGAAACAATTTAGCATTAACATTTGAAACACACTTTTTATTTTATTTAAAATCTGTTTAAATTATTTAGTATAAATTTGTTTTAAAATGCAATAATATATGATAAAAAATAAATGTTACTCACGGAAATTTTCAGATAAGAAAAATTTTCAATAAAAGTCTTTTAGCTGAGCTTAAAGAACACCTTTTAATCGTCTTCAAAATACGAAGTAACTTTTTAATAAATTCGGAGCTTATTTAGTTATAAATTTCCTGCATTACAGATTCTAGCTGGAGCTTTGAAGAAATGTCATGTTCCGAAATGTATTTTCAAATTCTGATCAAATATGTTCCATTGGGTTAAAATCTCATTAATGGAAAGGCATTTTAACGACTTCTTTGCATTTGCAAAGCAACTACAATCAAACATTTAAAGCAATATGCTTAGAATTGTTATCTTAAATTCGACTGTATGTAGAGCGAACATTTTGACTCATTATTTTAAATTTTCATTTGAGATTTCAACAATAATTTATTAATCCATAGAACCATCAATAAATTCGAATTTACTAACTCCAGATGGTGAAATGCATTCCGCCACCATAATTGTTTCGCAGCCATATTAATACGAATAAAATAAATTATCTTTTTATAATTTATTTTCAATTTCATCAAACCATTATACAACTATTAACTCTAAATTTATTACCGAATAAAACATTGCATTTTATTACAAACAGACGATTTTTAATATTCAAATTACATAAATAAACAATAGATAAAAATTCT
>BPLQ01009882.1:30285-71894 GCA_021605075.1 Caerostris darwini | reverse complement strand
CCAAATACCCATGATACAAATTAATTGTCCCCCAACGTAAGTCCGCGAATGAAGAAACATAGCCTTCAATGACTGACAGAAAATTATTTAATAGTATCATTTTTAATGATTTATCATGTATGAATATCTTTATATTCTCGATCATTTTACTTTTGATTGACGATTGATCCTGAATTGAATAGTTCCTTTTGTCATCACTTTCAGTTCTTGCAATTTATCTCTTTATTTATAAAATATTACTGTTTGCAACAAAAAAGTGTATTTAGTTTCAGTGTGTATGTATTTGACGCATTAATTCTGAAAATTACTTTGTTTCATTAGTGTATTATGCTGAAATATATTCAAGTGTAAAACAAATTTGGTTTCTTGAATATTTATTCAGTGAAACATTGCGCAAATAAGTCAAACAGGAGTACCGGGCACGCAGACGTCTCGTCGAGATACCCAGAGTCCATATACTTCGTAAATGTGCATTGTTGCGAGATAATTCATCTTTATGCTTGGAATACAGATAACTAAATTCTACTGGTTCCTGACAACAACTTTGCTGCTCAGTTAACTAATTCGTTGTAGATTTTCGGAGTGCATTGGTCGCGCAGCGACCATAAACCTCCATCCTTGAAAAAATAGGGTTCTTGTCGATTGGTCTAAGCCCATTGCCAGTGTGAAAAAATGTTAAATTTATAGAAAAAGTAGATAATTGAATAAAAATTACAAATAAATAAACTGATAAAAAAAAATACAGAAGGATAGGAATTAAAATTACAAAATGAAAGCATACTGTAGTAAAAAAGAAAAGTTAATACAAAACTGAGCACCGCCGTAATGAAAATCAGACATCCATTGCAGTATAGAAGAAAGCATTGGTCCTTCAGAAAGACGAAATAGTGATTTTAACTATTGATATTTAAAACAGATCGCGCTCTTTTGCGGTTTTTGGGGAGAGAAATATCATAGCTGTAATTTTGAAGATCTTGTAATACAAGATTGTTAGAGTTGGAGAGATTATTATAAAAATTAATCGCTAGTTTTTCAACATATTCAACAAAACTGGGGATAGAGATGGCATATCGTATTTTCGCATTTCTGAAGAACCAAGGCGAATCCGTGATCATTCGGATAATTTTGTTTTGCTGTCTTTCGAGAATTGTGATGTTTGTTTTAGAAGTAGAGCCCCAAACTGGACTCGCATATGCTATAATGGGTCTGAGGTAAGAAAGGTAGATTAGCTTTTTAAGTTCAATTGTTAGTGAGGAGTTTCTACGTATTAAAGGAAAGAAATTTCTTAATTGGTTATTAAATTTATTGCGAAGGTATTTAATGTGAGAGCAATAGTTAAGATTCTTATCTAATATCACACCTAAGTATTTTGCTTCTTTAGACCAGGAAATGTTAGTAATATAAATGGTTATGTTAGGAGTATTAAATTTATTTTTCCTGGTAAATAGTACTGCTTCTGTCTTCGCGACGTTAAGTTTAATCTTCCAACTGTTAAGCCAATTTTCAAGTTTATAGATATAATTTTGTAGATTTTTCTGTATAATGTGTGTGCGCCGCCCCTGAGTAATTAAAGCTGTATCATCTGCGTAGAGAGCTAAAATAATTTTGTGATCTTGAGGAATGTCATTAATATAAATGTTATAAAGAAATGGTCCCAAGATCGAGCCCTGAGGAGCAAGAATATTACAGACTTTGGAGTCAGTATTTCCAACAGATACAACAAAATTTCTTTTCGTTAGATAGTTTCTGATGGTATGAATTAAAAAAGAAGGATAATTAAACTTAATCATTTTATAAATCAACCCGTCGATCCACACTCTGTCGAATGCTTTAGCGACATCCAGAAAAATAGCAGCAGAATCTCGCTTCCAGGAAAATCCTTCAGATATGGTTTCAGTAATATCATACAGTTGGTGGGTGGTGGAAAGATTTTTAGTAAATCCAAATTGTTGAGGGATTAGTATATTAAGATTAGTAGAGTTTTCATTCAGAATATTAGCAATTACACGTTCAATTATTTTACTCAGAGAAGAAAGCAGAGAGATAGGACGGTAGCTATTAGGAGAAGTAGGGTCTTTTCCAGGTTTGCGTATCGGAAGAATGCGAGCAGTCTT
This sequence comes from Caerostris darwini, assembly GCA_021605075.1. Classification (NCBI taxonomy): domain Eukaryota; kingdom Metazoa; phylum Arthropoda; class Arachnida; order Araneae; family Araneidae; genus Caerostris; species Caerostris darwini. The sequence continues at coordinate 69,780 of BPLQ01009882.1, read as the reverse complement.
CCAACACCGAGGAAAATAGTTAGTATTAAGAATGGCATCAGTAATTTTAAAAATTTGGAGAATGAATTTGAAAAGCAAGTTTTTGAGCATTTTATTAGTGATTGAGTCAATACCAGGGGTTTTGTTAACTTTAAGAGAAGAAATACATTCGATAATAAAAGAAGCTTTAGTAGCTGGGATATTGTCAGCATCCTTATTTTGCGCTAAGAAGGAAGAAATAGTATTTTGAACTTCATTAGAGGTATTAAGATTATTAGTATCGTTTTCAGTAAATTGGTCTTTTAAAGTGTCTGCAAGAACCTCTGCTTTGTCAACGTTGGAGGTGACAGTCGTTTGATTATTAGTCAGAGACGCAATTGTGGACCGCTTCCTTCTGAAAGATCGTGTTAGATTCCAGAGTGTTCCGTCCTCTGCATTCACCGTTTGTAACCTTCTGTCCCAGCATTCATTCTTATATTTTAGGATAGCCCTACGGAAGATGTTTTGATGATGATTGTAGTTGTTTTTACTCACAGGATCTCTATAGATTTGCCAGAGTTTTCGAGCATTATTGCGATTAGTAATGAGTCCTTTAATATATGGTGGAAGATAAGTACGGTTGTTAATATTAATTGGCTTGGAGGCAATCTTGTGAGTAGGAGTTAGTTTGTTAGTGAGTTCCGAGATAGTATACTGCTCAGTTAATCTTCAAAATATGTAATTGGAAAATAGTTGCGCAAATTCTTTTAAGATATATAATAATTGAAAAATTTCTGGATTATTAGAATGGTTAGGAGGGTTTTGTGGAGAATTGATTTTTGGAGGAGATGGAGAATTTTGTGAAGTGATGAAACCAGAAACGATATTTGCAAATGAAACGTTAGGATAAACATTTCGAGTAGGATAAATATTTCTGTGATTAGCGGGATTTTAAGGGGGAATTTTAGATTTTGGAAATTTAGAGCAGCCTCTTCAAGCTGCTAGATGACCTATCTGGCCGCAATTGATGCATGTTGGATTTTCTAATCTCTCGGTAATAGGACATTCGTTTATATTGTGGTCTTTTGCACATTTGCGGCATCGAGGAGTACTGTAACAATTTGCTGAGCTATGGCGGAACCGGTTACAACTATAGCACTGGGTAGCGCCTGGTCGTCTGTTAAATTTTTCAATTTTAATAGTTAAGTAGAGAAGATTAGTTATTTCAAAAAATTTTCATTGTGTTTGGTTTTATTGAGTATGACTCTGCCAGACAGCAATGGGGGCCTTTGTTTTCAAATTTGATACCTGCTTGAATTTTACATTTGTGAAATTAAGCTCAATTAGAGCTTCTTCGATTTCTTTGGCATCTCGTATTTCTGGGTAGCCCTTTGATAACGACTTTTAGAGGACGATCATTCTTGGGGGTGATTATAAAGAATTCCATTCTTAAATTTTTGAGAAATGTTGTGATACTACGATGAGCATCAGCGGGATAAATTTTAAGTAATTCTCCAGATAAAGTAATTTTTATGTCTTTGAATTTATCGTTAATAATTTTTAGCTGGTCTTTTAGATTTTCCTGTTGACGTACCATGATAGGTGAAATTTTCGGGGGTTGAGGTCCAACAGTTTCATTGATATTAATATTTACAAATGGGAAAATTTATTGTTAGTTTGGGTTATAGCCGAGTGGCTGTAGATAGGAGCTTTGACAGTATTTCTTTTCGTGAGGAGCTTGAATCCCTCGTCATCGCAATCATTTGCGTGCTTTAGGCTACTAGTATTTGTAGTAGAATTAGAGTCAATAATTTCTTTAACATTATTAAAACTATGTATATTACAATTGATTTTTGGGCAAGAACCTAAAAGTCTTACCTGTTCTTCATGGTGCTGAATCTTCTGTTGCGCTGTGGTGACGAGATTTACTATGGCTTCCTTTGTTCCTGGTATAGATTGGACGGTGGTGTGTCGCAGGTACATAAAGTGATAAGAAAATTCCATTTGATAATTTTTGTTACGTCGAAACCCAGCTTCCCCTGTTTAGGGGAGGTCAACGCCCTATGCCCAGAAAAACATCCTGTTTGTGAGGGTGTCTGGCAGGGGGTGAGGGCCAGGGAGAGTAAGAAGGAATGTAAGTAAAACGAGTTGAAACTTAGCGACCGAAGGAAAAGGTTGGTGTTAGCGGTCCATCCATGAATTGCGATGGCGGCATAATTCTTTGAGTTCAACCCCAGCGACCATCAAGAAAGGTTGCTTGTGGCAGTCCATCCATGAGCGCGATGACTGCATAAATAATTGAGTGTAACCCTCAAGAAAGGTTATGTGGGCAGTTCCATCTTCGAGTTTGATGACTGCCAAAAATAAAAGAGTTTTATTTACATACAGTCCTCTGTGTCGAGTATTATTTCCATTAACTGAGTATGTGTCATTTTTGGAATTTGTTTCTTGAGTCCGAGCTATCGAACAATTTTCGATAACCTTTTCATGCTGATGGATGATACTGCACATATAATCAGGCGATTGCTCCTGTCCATTTTGGTCTGAAGACAATGGCGTCCTGAAAAGGCCTATCCGCACTACAGAAATCCATGCATCCAATGAAATACTCCAAACGGTAGCAACGCCAACACGACGCAAGCTATTCACTCAAGCGAGCCGATAACTTCGGAAGTAGTACAATCTTCCGATTACGAACAGTGCACGTTAGTTTCGTGGACAAAGTGGATAATCTTACCAAATTGTTTTATTTATATAAACAATTTCTTTTAAAAAAGTGGTATCAAATGGCAAGAAGTTTTTTTTTATATTTGTCATTTAGAGAAAGTGGAATTTTTTTTTAATAAGTGGCATTGTTTGGTTTTTAAGATATTTACATTTAAATCATGTCCTGTCATGATTGTACGTAATGATCTGGACGCTAGTAGCATTAATACTACAGCGGTACTGGCAACACATAACTTTACTATAACAGGGTACCCGGATTATTATTCATCTTTCAAGATAGTAATCTCTAATAAATACATCATGCGAAATAGTTTCAGCCAATTATTCCGCTTATATAAATAACAGCTTTAAAAATGTGCTAGTAACGCATAAGAATTGTATTTATTGATTGGCCTTTCAAGAAAGTGAAACATTACGTTTTTCAATAGATGGCGCTGTTTGCAACTCGGTGATCGATATAGACAACCCGTATTTCGTTGTCATGGCTACGAATATTGACAACTCGTTTTTTGAGAAATGTTGTGATACTTCGATGAGCATCAGCGTCAGGATAAATTATAAGTAATTCTCCAGATAAAGTAATTTTGATGTCTTTGAATTTATCGTTAATAATTTTTAGCTGGTCTTTGAGATTTTCCTGTTGACGTACCATGATAGATGAAATTTTAGGGGGTTGAGGTCAGACAGTTTCATTGACAGGAATATTTACAAGTTGGGAAAATTTATTGTTAAAAATTTATTATTCTCCCTAGCGCGCATGCTCATAGGAAACTGAGCATGCGCGCTAGGGAGAAAAAGCTAACGGACGTCCTACGGTAACTAACGTACGGTATGCAAAAACTCTATTGACTACGTATGGAAAGATTGCGGACATATAGCATCATTGTGAATAGTGGTGAAATTATTAAAATTATAGCGTAGCTAGTGCTTGTTTTGGTTATTCGTTTCAACCCCATTTATATTTCAACCCCAAAATGGCTACTAAAGAACGTAAAGTTGATTCAGAGTGCCGTGCTTTTAATGATGAAAGATAGAAGCCAACGGCTGCTTCGCAGCATGACAAATCAGTCAGTTTAATGATGAATGGACCTGGAAATATTTTTTTTTACAGTTTTTTACAGTTACAAAGGAAAAACCAGCGTGTCTCATCGCAAATTCATCCATGTCATTAACATATTTAAATTGTAATACTTGTAAATTGTTTTTAAAACTTTAGAAAAATTTATCTTCGCCAGCCAAACTTTTTTTTTTCGACTTTTAGCCCGCGACTGAAAATGTTTCCCCATCCCTGCCCTAGGCACCCCCCCCCCCCTCGTTACACGATGCCTAAAAAACACATTAACAATAAAATGAAAGAAAACTTTGATGGACAGATAGCCATATATAAGTGCACATCTACTTAAAAGATTTTTTTTTTTTGTTCTAATGCAGCTGGCAAACATTTAGACAGCTTGATCGCCTTAAAGCAAGCGCTGCACCGACGTTACTCACTTTGCATTACTCAGAGGGAGCGTGTAATTTGAAGATAAGCCGCGGACGTGGAGTAATAATGCCCCCGCAACGTTCTACGATCCAATTAGGACCGGGACTTACGGTTTAAAGTGGATTCCGAACCACTACAAACATCCGTGGCACCTCCGGGACTCGAACCCGAAACCTGTGATACCGAGCGCCAGATCGCTAGCCACTCGGCCCTTCAGGCCCCTCGACTTAAAAGTTAAGGCCAAAGAAAGCAGCTCAGATCCGCATGAATTGACTTGAGGGAGTTCGGGGATCGACCCGAAGATCGTCCGGTTGCAAGGATAAAATTACTCCGTTGGATGGTGGTGAATTCCTCGCACCTTTTTCAATGCTGGTAGCGATTCCCATGCAGTATCGTATATGGCACGAGGTATTTTCCGTGAACTCGCTACACCTGGTAGACAAGTATTTGTCTAATCACTTCGTTGCGGATCAGAAGGCATTTAGAATGAAAAGATTTCGAAATTTTGAAGATGTAATCCACAATAAGATCGATATCAAGATCTCTGTGAATTCGCTTCCTACGAACAAACCGTGGTCTGCTAAACCATGACAATTCTGGTTATCTCTTTATTTTGAAAGACGTGCAATTTCTTTAAATTTCTGATCGAGGTTTAAGCCCAAATGGGACATCCGTATAAAAGAATGAGTCGAAAGATCGACTTGTAAATATAATCATGTGTAATCCCCATACCTGAATATGACATAACGCTACCTACCAACAAAAAACGTCCGCGCAACTCTCTAAACATACTAAATAAATAAATATTTTATTCAGCTCTCTCTATGTGTTGATTCCCCCTATTTTATTTTTTTATTCAATTCCTTCTATTAACTCACACTCTCCCTATATAATAATCTTTTTCAAATTTTCATCCTTAATAAAATACTTTTTATTCATCCACTCAAGTTCAAATACATTTTTTTTTTCAACTTGTAGCGGATGACACTCGATGTTAATACAGTTTTTTCAAATATTAATTCAGTAATTAAATTAATTTTAGTTTTTTTTAGATTTAAGTTGCATATATCTACCAATATATTGGCGCCAAATAAAGTTAAAAAAATGAATGAAAATTATTTATAAAGGACTTTCTGCAATACAGTGGAAAAAAGTAGGAATTGATTTTCATTTTTTTATTTTTTATATTACTTGTTTTTATTTTTCTCACACTTCATTTAGTGAGCAAGCCATTTCTCTTATCCTTTACCTCCAAAGCAACCATCAAGATAGAGATATATGGAGGCTAACGCTGCCAAAATGCCTCAATAATGTCAAACTGTCTGCCTGTCGCCTTGTGAAGCACAAGCTTGTGTCTGATCGCAGCCAGTTTACGGCTTTTAACAGCAACAAGACAGCAACAGTCGTCTTGTACGAAATACAACAATAGCTTACAGAGAGCGAGTGTGCTGCCTGAAAGAATGCTATTGTTATGACCGTCCTCCCCTACTTGGGGAGCGGCGGATTTCTCGGAATTTTGACTGGCTCGCGGGGTTTGTTTGTTTGACGTTATCTCTGAGGAAGAAAGGTTATTTGATGCGTAACAATGTACGCTGACGATGCTGCGATTATTGCCAGGCATCATGATCATACCATGTTATTAGAAAATCTTTAGAATTGCATTCCCTCACTGGAAAAATGGCTTATCCAGTGGAGGGTAAAAATGAATGCCACAAAATGTACCTGCCTCATTTTCACGAAAAAAAAAGAGATAAATGGCATGATTCCACCTCCTGTTACCATCTTCAACGAAGAAGTTCATAGTAGAAGTACATACCTAAGGATCATATTGATGAATGGGGCTGAATACAAGAACTTAGGGGTCATGCTTGACCTCTAGGTACTGGGGTCTAAGGTCTAAGTACTTGGGGTACAAGAGTCACTTGGGGGTCATATTGACGAATGACCCCTAGCTATTAGGGTCTGAATACATTGAATACATAGTTTTTCATTTTAAAAGTTTAACTTTTAAATTTTTTACTGAGCAAGTTACTCAACCTGAATTATTTCTTTAATTGCAATATCCTTATCTAATATCTATTATCTATTATATCTAACACACTCCCAATCTAACATTTGTGACAGTCACGTTAAATATGGACTTGGAATTAAATATTAATATTAACACTCCTTCAGGATATTTTTATTGAATTTATCGACATTAATTCAAACCCATCAGAACACGAATTCGAGATTGATCTGAATAGTCTTTAATAAAAATATAATATCTATTAATTATCATTATTAATTAATTATCTAATATCTATTATATCTATCATGAATTTTATAATTTTAACTATAATATCTTAATTATGTAAATAGAGGTGCAGAGATTTTCTTCGCTAGGAACTCTTCAAAAACAAAACCTTTGCCTTTTGTTAGTATCCGAAGTGGTGTGAATGATAATGATGAGAGGGCTTTATGAAGGCTTGCTCCACATCGGAAAGGAGGCTGTTTAAGTTCAATCAATGCAGTTTTTACTGCTTTTAACAGGATGATGTTGAAGATTATTGGAGCTCACTGGCCCCGTCAGGGGCCTCATATCCGGTGGTGACAAACATAAAAGAATGAAAACATTGGCAATGGCCAGAGATTAAAGGAAATCGTGAGAATTGAAAAAGTCCAACACTTCAAAATTGAATTGAGGTAGGTTAGAGCCGAATATTCCTAGGCATTTTAAAATTAGAGTGCGGTTCATATTGTTCGATCTTTTGACTGGCCAGTTGTTGGTGGTTGTCAATATTATTCAAGAACATTTCTGAAAGCTTTTTCCTGTACTTTTTGAGAGATAGCTCTTTGAATATCAGAATTTCTCATGAACCAGTTGAGAAAGTTCACTACTTACCAGTAGGAAATAGTTCACTACTTACATTTATGTATGTTTTTAACAGCAACGAGAAATAGAAAAAGTCATCGTGTTCGAAACACGAACAGTAGCTTAAAGAGGGCGAGTCCACTATCTGAAAGAATGCTATTGTTATGACCGTTCTCCCCTACTTGGGGAGTGGCTCCTGTCGATGTTCACACCTCCCAATCTAACATTTGTGACTGTCATGTTAAATATGGATTTGAAATTGAATATTAATATTAACACTCCATTGGATGTTTTTATTAAATTTATCGACATTAATTCAAACCCATCAGAGCACGAATTCGAGATTGATCTGAATAGCCTTTAATAAAAATAACTATTAATTATCATTATTAATTAATTCTCTAATATCTATTATATCTATCATTGTAGTTTCTAGTGATTCTTTCCAAAAATGAACAAAATAAATTAATATTTAATTTATCATCATTATCCTATTATCATATAAAGGTCGAACCATTAACAACGTAAAAATGGCCCTAGTCAATGCTACAGATGTCAGAGCTATTACTACCACAAAAATCTGTACACGTAACCCCCAAGTGCGAAGGATCACACTTCCCAGGAAAATGTAAAAAAAAAAAAAACGATGGTGGAATCTCCCAAATAAGCGCTATGCTCGGGTGAAGATATGGCCAATTTTTTGGGATGTCCTAAAAACCACTTTAATTTAATTTCTGCTCCTCCACCAAAAGTAAATCTGTGGTCGGAGAGGAAGAAAAATTTTGAAAAAAATAACAATCAATAATCTATAGTCGCTCCGTACATTCAAACTAACAACACAAATACTTTATCTCATACCGATTTTCCATCTCTGCCAGTTGCTCGCGATATCAGTGACCTATCTTCTGCTAACAAACAGCATATAACGCAGCAAATTCCGTCTTTTCCAATAGTTTTAAAGTAATTAACAGATTTTCTTTCGTATTTATCCATATTACTAACTGCCCTCCAAAATCAATCAACGGTTAACATTCAATAGTTCGTCTAATAATTTTATCTCATGTCTGAGCAGTAATACGAATAGCCTACGTGGAAAAAAAAATAATCTAATAATAAAATAATATTTTTGTTCATTATTGAAGTAATATATTTGTAAATTACTTCAATAAGTCATGCAATAATCATTTTTAATAATTGATCCAACGAAAAAACAATAATCATCTCTCGCACTTGAAATGAGAGTAAATTGGCTGAGGATATTTTTTAAACATAACTTTTAGAGAGAAAATGATTTTGAGTAATGGACTGCAGTATCGTCAGCATAGAGAGTAATTTTAACACCGGGGATTGGGGAATATCATCTATAAAGATATTGTAAAGAATCCGCCCTAAAAGTGATCCATGTGGGACTCCTGCTTAAATATCTCTAACTTTAGAATCATCTTTATTAACCATAACAATAAATTTTCTGTTAGTAAAATAGGAGTAAATAGTTTTGATAATAAAAAGGAAAAATAAAAAAGATAAGCTTATGGATGAGTCCATCAATCCATACTCCATCAAATACTCTTATTGTAGATTATTACGGAGAACGTTGGCCGCGTAGCGGCCACTACCTCCTTCATTGTAAAATGCTGAAACATAGCGGTGGACTCATGCCCTTTGAGTTAATAAGCAAAATAGATAATTAAATGCCCTTTTTTTAAAAAAACGAATTATTTATTTAATAAAATTATAAAATGAAAAAAAAATTTCCAAAAAATGTAGATGTTGATGAAATCAGTTGCATGTAATAAAACAGAAAGAGCAAAGGTCAAATTAGGAGAAAAAATAGCTTAGGAGAAAAGCGAACTTTTTTCATCCAGGCAGTTGTAAGGAATTAATTTAAAATATTTAGAACAGTGCGAGGTCTTTTGCTATGTTTGCGGGAAGAAATATCATAATCGTAATTTTGTAGAATATTTAATACAGGGTTATTGATGTTTCGCATATCATTATAAAATTTAGTAGAAATTTTGTGAACAAATTGTCTTAAACTTGGAATCGAGAGAGCTCGTCTAATATCGTCATTACGAAAGTACCAGGGTGAATTCGTTAACATTCTGAGAGTTTTGTTCTCAAGCCTTTGAATAATTTCAAAATTTGTACGTGCAACAGAACCCCAAACTGGGCTTGCATAAGCTAATACTGGACGAAGATAAGAGAGATATATTAGAATTTTGAGATTAAGAGGTAGAGCTGAATTTCTATTGATTAAAGGATAGAGAATTCTAAATTGAGTATTGAATTTATTTCTAAGGTTGTAGATATGCGATCTGTAGTTAAGTTTACTATCAAGAATAATTTCTAAATACTTAGTTTCTTTAGACCAGGTCATATAATTATTGTATATTTTAATATTAGGAGGGTTATAGGATTTTTTGCAAGTGAAAAGAACTGCTTCAGTCTTGTTTACATTTAATTTTATCTTCCAGTTAATGAGCCATTTTACTAAATCAATGATATAATTTTGCAAATTTTCATGGATAGGGCAAGTTTTTCGGCCTTGCTTTAAGATTGCAGTGTCGTCAGCATACAGATTAATTTTGATATTGTTCTTTTGTGGCATATTGAAGATTAAGATATTATAGAGGATCGAAGCTAGAATAGAGCCCTGGGGCACACCAGCATGAATATCACGAATTGAGGAATCAGTATTCCCTACTGCGACAACAAAGTGTCTGTCTGAAAGATAGTTACGAATTACTTGAATCAAATAAGGAGAGAAATTGTAAGAAATGAGTTTGTAAATCAATCCATTAACCCAGACTCTATCAAAAGCCTTGGCCCCATCAAGAAATATTGCAGCAGTTTCATATCTCCAGGTAAATCTTTCAGCAGCAGTTTCTGAGAGATTGACATCAAATACTTTGGCCACATCAAGGAAAATCACGGCCGTGTCGAATTTAATTACAAAACCCTGAAAAGCAATCTCTGTAAAATTTAAAAGTTGAGGAGTAGTAGAGTTTTTCCGTGAATCCGAATTGTTGAGGAATCGTGCATTTGTTTCTTTCATATACTTTTAAAGGTAATTATGAATAGAATTTTATGCAATTTTGCTAAGGAGAGTAGGGAAATAGGGCAATCTTTGCCAGGTGAAGTATATACCTAAGGTTTTTTTTCTGAATATGTCTCATCAACTCGAAAATTCATATTAAGTTACAGGATCAGTAATAACAAAAATTACTTTAATTATTCATTTTTATGGCATGTAAAATATTTAAAAATTGTATTATTAAAATAAGTTAAAATATTGAAACAATATTTTTGATTAGTTATTTGCGAAAAATTGATTCAAATGAAAGATTCTGCGTCCATGCCTACCATAAAATATTACAATTAGTTTTACGTGAATGGCAGCGATAGTCATGATTATATGACCACGCCTTCACGTGGTTACTTGTATCTGCTGTGCACTGTGTCACGTTGTTGTTTTTTTTGTGTGTCGTTTTATTTGGCGCGAAATATAAGGGTATGTTTAAAAATATTATTTATAGATAGGAAATGTTTGTTTCTTGCAAATTTATCAGTTTTATATTTCCATTATTATTTCTTCGGGGAGATTCTTATTGATTTCTTCTTATATTTAAACAAATTTATAAAATTTAATATAAGCATGGCTGAATATAATTTTTATGATAGCGCCTTCTCTATACGCGACCCATTGACGTTTGTCCAAGCTAAGTTTTTGACGGATGGTGGTAATAAAAATTTCTGTTGGTCAAGTTTGAAAGAGAATCGGCAAGTAGAATCTTCGATCAAAAAGTTCAGTGATACATTTGCAGTCTTTAAAGAAGAAAAAGAAAATTATCCAAGTTTATGTGAAAAACAAATTAATAAAACAACAAAAAAAGATAATTCTTACGATAGCGCCTACCCCGTGTGGTGGCCAGAGACTGATTATAAACGTTCAAAATGTGACCCATTGGCGTTTCCTGAGAAGAAACCAGAAACTATTTTGTTGTCAGATATTTGTAACAAAACTTTCTCTTGGTCAGGAGGTTATGAAGAGAATCGACCGATAGAAGCTTCGATGCCATCTGAAAGGTTAGATGCTGAATTTTCTGTCTTTAATGAAGAAAATGATCCATCTTTGTGTGATAAAAGGAATTCTTACCATATTATTCGTTCTTTGTGGGATTCAAATATCAAAGAAACTGCAGTTGGTGTGAACAAAAGCGACATAGAAGAGAAATCATTTAATCAAGGTTTTGCTTGGAGTTTTTTTCCTGAAGATGGGCTCATTGGAACTGGCATAAAATGGAATGATGTTTCAACATTCAATGACAAAGTTCTATCTTCACCTGAAAAAAGTAAGGACCATTATAATTCCTCCTCTTCTTATGACCATGACATTTATAAACATTTATTAGAACTTGAAGTTAAATATTTGTCAGAACTGCATTTATGTCAAATTAAAAACTTGGAAGATCCACGCATTCATTTGGTCGATTGGATGATTGAAGTTTGTGACCATTTTAAATTATTCACAACGACTCTCCACATTGCAATTTATTATGTTGACAAATACCTTTCTCATAAATTTGTCGAGCCATTACAATTGCAGCTCATCGGAATTACAGCATTACTTATAGCTAGCAAATTGGAGAATGGATGTAAAACTCCAGATATAAGCCAATTTGCTATTATTACTGGAGGTTTATGTAACAGGAAACAAATAGGTGATATGGAAAAGTCTATTCTTCGAGCAATGAATTTTGATTTGCAGCCTCCTAATTCTTTTGAATTTCTAATGATGTTTTGTAGCATTTGTAATATTGCTAAACGCATTTCATATTTAGCACAGTATATCTGTGAAATTGCCTTATTATACATAGATGTATGTATACAGTTTAAACCAAGTCAAATCGCTGTAGCTGCTCTTGTTTTGGCAAACTATGTATTGCAAGAAACTCCTTGGTCTTATAACCTTATGAAGTTTACAGGATATAAAAAGTCGGACATAAAAACCACAGTTTATATTCTTGCAGAGGTTTTTAGCAATATTCAATTTTCCACATGTAAGCAAGTGCTTATTAAATATAGTTCCTCAAGATATCTGAATGTTGCAAAGATATCTTGTCCACCAATCTTGGCTATTTAAGATTGTCAGAAAACATTTTATAACTTCTAATTTTAATATTTAATCCTATACAACATATTTTATGTGTATTTTAACTGAATAGTAATATGTATACTTATATAAAACTTAATGATTTCTTTAATATTTTATTTTAACACTTAATAATTAAAAATTAATCATTCAAATTTTATGCAATGAAATATTCTTATTTGTTAGAATTATAGCTATTAAAAATGATGATTATTTAAAATAACATTTTATATTGGTAAATTGTACTGAATGTATATATTTTGCATAAAGTTAAATGAAAATTTTGTAAATCTTTTGATTTTTATATGTTAAATTTATTACTTATATTAATTAGATGCTGGTGTTTTCAGTGAATTTACTGTTTCTTTTTTTAACTATATGCAGGAATTTCTCTTCAGTCAATTTTGCTGTTGAATAATATGTATTTTTAAATATTTGTTCTCTTACTTCCAAATCATATCTTTAGTTTTAAACAAAATGCTCGGTTCTTATTTTGCATTGTTTTATTTTTTATTTGTGAATATGGAACATTTATATTGAGTTACTCAACTCAGTGTAAGTGAATGATGATAGCATGTAAATTTTGTAGTAAATTTAATGTTTAAGAAAATATTTCTTCCAAGGTGCTCGGAGGTTTTTTTTAAATTATTATTTTTGAAGATAAACAGATTATATAATCTGTAATATCTTAGTTTCGGCGACCTCTGTCCTGGGCGTTAGATACGAGCCCTCACTCTTGCTTGCCTCTCCACTTATAAAGTGATGTGTGATATAAGTTGATGTGTTCGTCGCTGACCTTTTGTTAATGTAATTACAAGTTTCAGATGCACACATTTGTTATACTATACAATAAGTAGTCTGAGTAGTAATTAAATAAAAATATTTAAATAAGAGATTATATTTTTTCATAATGTCCAGAAGATAATACTGAAATGAAACCTATTTTTGAACCAAATAACTTTTAGTAGCAGATGCAAAAATGGTACAAAGAAACTTACTAAGATAAGTAGTAACTTTTTTGACAAAAGATTTAGAGACTGGCCCTTTACTACATAGGATGTCATTTCCCACTCGCCAAAAAATATATGGTAGCAGGTAGAATTATTTATCATTTATTTGGTGAGTGTCAATTTCTGCTCGAATTGGTTTTTGGTCCTGTGGCACCCTGTATATGAATCCTTCCTATATAGGGTAAAATCTTTCCTAAACAGGGTGCCACTGGAAAAAACCAAGCAAATTAATTTTTAATATATAATAAGGTGATTTTAAATGATCGATTTTATTTTTTGGTTTATCTAGTTTGGAAAAAAATTATTGCATTAAATTATTAATTTTCATTTACTTTTTTACTAAGTTGTAAAATTTAAATAGTCTCCATTTCAGTTAAAAGTGAATAAAATACAGAATTCATAGATAGATTTCAGCATGTTTTTGTTTAAAAGTCACATTTATTGACTTCAGCTTATGATAAAAGGCTTCAAGTTTGTCATTAAATAAGTATTTATTTTATATTTAATCAGTAACATTAATTTGTTGAAATATTTACTATAACGTCAATGTAGATGCAAGTTTAATGCCTATTTCAAACCTAAATGTAACATTTTAATGTAATTCAAAAGTTAATAAACTATATTTAGAAATTGTTATACGTTTTTTATATAAATTAATACATTGCTCATGAAGTATGTACTACAAAAATTTATTTTTATTACCTATCTAATTTTATTTATTTATTATTATTATTTTTTTTTTTTTCAAATAATACATTTTAATAATGCTTTAGCAACATAATCAAAAGGTGTGAGATACTGATATTGGTTTTTATTAACCATTTCTAACATAGATTAATTAAAATAATATGTAGTTTTTTAATGTTCTTTTTTTTATGTGAATTATAATTAGATGAAGTTTCTATATACCATCTGTTTAAAAAAAAAGTATTTGTTAATGATCTTCAGAGTAAAATTAGCTTAAACAGATACGTTTTTAATTTAAACAAACATGTTATTTTTTCTTATAATTTTTTTGTTACAGTACTTTCTATTATGCAATTTAAGAAAATCTTATTGAATTGAGAAAGTTATTGGACTTAATCATTTGTCACTAAATGAAATATCATTTGCTATTATTAAGCTTAAACTTGAAGTTACCATGCAATTCAAGTGCATAGGCTACTGAATCTGAAATTCCCTTGTCATTACTGGGTACCTTCATACCTTATCTTATGTTACCTTCTCCATTTCTAAAGTAAATATGCCTTAAAGTATGTCATTTAAATTGAGATTAAAATATGTGTTATTGTAAGATATGCTTATATTTAATATGATTACTTTGATAAAATTATCTGCTGTTCCGGAAAGATAACTGTCTAATTTGTTTCGGCCGTAGTTCCAGAAAATATCAATAATCATGTATTGTATCTCCAGGAATGTATCATAAGTTTTTTTTATTTGAGAATGTTTACATAAAAGGAAAACTTTATTTCTCAGTATTTTTTTTGCATTATTTTATAGAAAAAAATCATGTATCTGTGTCAATAGATGTTTGAGTACTTTTTTATTATTATTCATGTCTAGGTATTATGAAAAACAGAAACAAACACCTACCTCTATTAATGTATTTAATTTATCAGAATTTAAGCAATGCTGAGTTAGCTGATTTTCATATTCTATCATGTTTTATTGATATTGGAAAATGTCTAAATGGCATTTTCATATTTCAATGATTTAATTTTAAATGCTTTCAATGAGTGAAATTCTAATGTTTTAGATAATATTATATACACAGTCCAGTCACATTAATGTGACCACCACCTACTTTCGACGTCAACGTGAAATAACCAATCACAAAAGGCAGATAGCAGAACATTGCAGTGGAATGTATATAAGAATTCCACTTTAAGCCAGAATATACAAGAGTGTATATTCAGACTTTTGACAGATGGTCACATTAATGTGACTGGACTGTGTATTTAAAATATTAAATTTTATGATTTATTACTTCATTCTAAAAAATGAGTTTGAAATAACAATATCCCATAGCTTACATTTATAATTGGCATTTATTAATAAATATTAAAATGAAATATCCCAGAGACCATTTTAAAGCATTATATTTCACATTAATTTAATGGATTGGTTTTATTTTAATACGCTTATTATTATTAGCTTCACCTGTATGTTTGTATGTATGTAGCTGATTTTTTCCCCTGGAGATCTGTTTCTCCTCATATACACTATTTAAGCTGCAAAGAAACATTTACGGGCATCTTTCAGAAAGAAAACAGTTGATTCTTTTTAATACGCTATTATATTAGTTTCACCTGAATGTTTGTTTGTAACTGACTCTTTGGGCTTGATTTTGCCCTACTTTAAACGATCAGATTTAATTTAAACGTTGTAGACTAATGAAGGACCAACCACACTAAAATAGGTTGATAAGTTTATTATCTCATCGTCATTAAGATCGCCAGGATTAGAGATTTTATTTTAACTTATGTAGAGCAATTTAACCCATGTAGAATGAAAGTATTCAGTAAAGACATTCAAACCTACGTGGGACAATAGATGACGTGCCTGACTACGGATCAGGAGATTCCCTGTCCAAATCCTGGCTGGCTCGACATATTCGCTTTTAGCCTTTGTTTTACTCACAATTACAATTACACCTCATTTAAATATTTTAGTTTAAAAACACTAAAAAACATGCTTTAAGAGTTAATCAAACTAAAAAGTGAAAAAAATAAATGAATAATTTAAAAAAATTAAAAAAACACGCTTTTAGAGTTAATCAAAGTAAAAAATAAATTAATAGTTTAAAAAAAACTAAAAAACACGCTTTTAGAGTTAATCAAAGTAAAAAATTAATTAATATTTTAAAAAAAACTAAAAAATCACGCTTTTAGAGTTAATCAAACTAAAAAGTAAAAAATAAATTAATAGTTTAAAAAAACTAAAAAACACTTTTAGAGTTAATCAAACTAAAGAATAAAAAATAATTGTTAACATAATAAAATGACTGACGAGAAAATGATGTCACTGTTCTAAAAGCATGGGGTGCTTTGTATGACATTTTAAAACCAACTCTGCATTTCGGAATGAAACTAGTGAAAAATTATAACGATTGATATCGAGCACCCCACACTTTTAGAACAGTGACATTCATTTTCTCGTCAGTCATTTTATTCTTATGTTAACAATTATTTTTTACTTTTTAGTTTGATTAACTCTAAAAGCGTGTTTTTTAGTTTTTTTTAACTATTAATTTATTTAAATACTTAGTGTATATTTCAGTTTAAAAAGTCTTCTTTTGAATAAGTTATTGGTAAAAGAAAGTGTTATTTAAAAATTATTTTTATTTTTGTGAGCACTACGATGCTTATTAACGTGATTTAAATTTGCATTTTAAGATGTATATTTTCATTTGAGATTAAATTAGCTAATCTAATTATGAAAATATGAACCAACCACTTATATTTTGTTAAATAAGCAATAAGACATTAAAAGGATTTGGGATTTGATAACCATCTAATCATTATTTAGATAAAACTTTATAATAAAACATTCTGAAGAAAGAAACAATCATTGCTAGTGCTTGTAATGAGGATAAATTTTGTATCTTATATATATATATATAACTTTAAAAAAGGACTTCAAGCATGTTTATTGTAATAAGTTCTTTGTGGAAGATTTTGTTTATTTTCGAAGAAAATATATTACACTAAAACCTTTTATAGTGTGAATTTTAACATTTCTACTAAAATCCTATCCTTCTCATAATGGAAATTCATACAAAGTTACATAATCTCTAATAAATAAAATGCCTCTGTATATTTTTATGATCTGTAAACTTAATCAAAACAATATTTATTGGTTTGTTATTCACAAAAAATGCAATTGTATGAAAAGGGTTGCACACTCATCTCTGGTTCACACTGTTTTACTAAATAAGAGATGATTTACAAAATATGAATGATGTTTGTAAACAGAGAATATTTTATCGTGCGTTATAATTTTTTTTAATGAGCTATTCTTGTGCTGACCTAAATTAATCGGGTACATGATGCGGGTTGCATACAGAGACTTTATTACTATTTGGCATGTCATAACTAATTTATGTAGGCAAATTTATTGTATAGTCTCTTCCTCACCAAAAAAAAAAAAAAAAAAATGGGACACCTTTAATAATTATCATATATTCACAAAAGTAGTATTGTTGGAAATGACTAGAAGAAAACTAACTTATGGTATAATGTAGTTGATTGACATGTTAATTCAAAATTTTTCTTTATGGAACCAGAGATTTTTAGCATAATTGATTGAGCATGGTGAAAATAGTATAGAATAATTTTTTTTGAAAATTTTGTAGATATTCAAGTTTCCTTGGTCACTTTTAATGTTTCTTATTGGTTAATTTTATTATTTTTAAATTTCTTTCACAAGCTAATAATTAAATAATATTTCTAAAAGATTGTGTGATGACAATTTTATTTCAAAATTTTAATGAGATTTTTCAAGAAAAGAAAATCTTGGAATTCTATAATTTATTTTTCAATGGTCCAGTTATGCGTTTTGTTCATACAAAATGCATTTGTTCATTTTACCTGTATTTCGATCCACATGATTATATATATATATTTAGTTTCTGAACCAGCCAAAAATCATTTTCTTTTCTTACTAAATATGAACATAATTTTAATTTAAATGTTTATCTTTTAGAAACATTAAATAATGTTATAATAAAAAAAAATTAAATTATACTATATTGAAATGTTTCTGTGGTTGTCTTTCCAGTGTCATCAACCTGATAAAAATTGTTTGGAAATTATTATTCTAGTTTATGAGATTTCTCATTAAAATGCCATTTAAGAATTCATTTCCAATAATTTAAAAAAAAAAATTATTATTGATGAATGATGCTACTGCAGAAAGTAAACAATATTTTTATACTTAAATTTGTTTAACTATAAAAATATTAAAAATTTTCCAACACAATTTTTTTGTATTTTAAAAATATTAATTATATTTTGTAAAGAAACATTTCTTGATATTTTTCTGAATTGAAAAGTTATCATTGTCAGATTCAGTAAAATTAAGATAAATAAATAATTATTTATTTATATTTTGTTTTTAAATTTATTTTTAATTAATGAATCATTGGGTTTATTAAAACTATTAACATATTTTTTTTCTTCTAATTCAGAGCTATTTTCCTTAAATATAATTGCTTGAGTTTAAGTAGGAAAAAAAATTAGAGCAAATTTCAGAAAGCTATTCATAATTTAATTTTAATGTATATTAATATGCATATAATTTATTTTTCACATATAATTAATTATAAATTCATATTTTTCATATGCATATTGACAGATGGTATTGCCCCTTACATTAAATATCCAGATTTTTTTTTTTTTTTTTTTTTTTTTTTTTTTGGTGTGTTGTGTTGAGAGAAATTTAATTAATTAAAAAGAAGTAATTCTTTACAAGTTAAAAAATGTGTAGCATATATATTATTTTGTCATATATATGCAGTTGGGGTGAACAATCATTATAGTTAAATTTATATATATATATATTGGATTGTTCTGTATGAAATGTATTTTTAAGTATATAATTTTTAAAAGGTCACAAACAAAATTGTTTGAACATAATTATTAAAAATATATGCCATCTACATCATTCCATTTATGTCATGAATTACGAACAGTTTTGTGCTCATTTCAAAGAACACCTTGATCTGGAGTTGATGAATTCAGTAAATGCTCTTTCTTTAGTTTCACAATTGATAAAACATTCATTTTTTTAAAACAATTCCAAATATTGGTAACCAGTAGGAGACAAGTCTACTGAATTTGGTGGTTAAAGCAGAACCTCAATTTCAATTCGTTCAGTGTTAGGAGTGTGACTTGTGAAATGTGAGGATTTGCATTATCATGGACAAGAATAACAATAGTACATTTTTGATTCCCCAACTTTAGCTCTGATGCACAATATCAATTTGTTGACAGCAATATTGTGCATTAATTATTGGACTTATTCATAGGAAATTGTTATGGATAATTCTACTAAACTTTTACCATTATCTTCTTCGGTTATAAACTTTATTTAGGTGCATGATTAGACTTTTCATCTGCTTCCAGTCACTGCTCTGAGCAAAATAATGATGATATAATCCAAAAAGGAACAATGTCTTTGCAAAATACTGAATGATGTGTAAATCTGCAGGCATTGCAATTTTTGCCCATTTGTTAAGTTTTGTTTCCTTTTCAAGTACTGCAAGATGTCTCAAAGCCATTGTAACGCCTACACCAAAATCAACAGCTCTAACAGTAATTGTAGGGTTAGCTTCAACATTTGCCTTGAAAGCATCATTACAGAAAACATTACATTAAGATATTCCATGGTGTTCATCTTATAATCTCATATCTTCTGATCTGAACTTTTCAAACCATCATCTCATTATGGATATATTAACTGGATCATTATATACTTTTAATCATCACAATGTATCTATTATCATTTTGAAATGCAACATTATTATTTTGGGTAGCAGAATGTCGAAGTTATATATAGTTTATATTGTTCTTGTTCATTGACACAACAATAGTATAAAAGGAATATATTATAATATAGAAAGTTCCATTCTTTAATTAAAAGCACAAAATCATTTAAACTCAAAGTATTCTTAGAGAATTAGTTAAAAATACAAAATTATAAAAAAAACAATTATTTTTAGTGAGTATATTTTTTTCAAAAAGAAAAAAAAAATGGTGGTAATTATGCATACTTATGTAGTTATGATTTTTTTTTAAAATGCTAGATCCT
The DNA here is from genome assembly GCA_021605075.1 of Caerostris darwini. Classification (NCBI taxonomy): domain Eukaryota; kingdom Metazoa; phylum Arthropoda; class Arachnida; order Araneae; family Araneidae; genus Caerostris; species Caerostris darwini. The sequence goes on along the minus strand of BPLQ01009882.1, from coordinate 49,783 downwards.
TAACCAAACTCAAAGAGAAAATAGCTGATATCAAGCAATTTGACTGTTATTCACTTACGGTGTATCATTTTTGGAGTACTGTTGAGATTTAGTGTCTCTTAACTTCATCTTAATTTATGTTCAAATACTTAATTAATGTGGTTGTTAAAATACTGTTAGTAAAACTATGAAAAACTAAAATTATGCATAAAAAGTATAGAACAGATAAAAAAAATTAAAATAATAAAAAAAAAAATTCTTTTAATTAAACGTAAACATCATGGTAAAATTAGGACCAAAAGTTTAAATACCAACAGGAAGCACTGTACCCAGATGGTTACCTTCCCAATTGCATGAGTACAATCAAATGAGAATTGGTATATTCAGTTCGCTATAGCCATTTGCTGTGTTTTTCAGCAGTTTTTTATTACAAACTTATGTTCATCGTCAGTGCAGATAGAAAATTTCAGTTCTTATATTAAATTACTAGCTGAGAAGCCCAAAGTTAAGAATTCTCATAAGAAGAGCATAACACTATCCACCATATCCTTAAATATAAACATATGATATCAAACTATTAACTACCTTAATAAATTTTGCCTTCAAATAATTAAGATATAAAATTGCATCATTATATTAGTAACACATTTGAAATTATTTCTTAGTTATAAAATACACAGACTTTAATTTCAAACCATTTTAAAGTACACAAATACCGGTACTTACGTATTAACGGTACCTTGGCGACAGTTGCGCCAATAAAGAGCACACGTGCCAACCGCAGCTACAGATTTGGCGCCAATCTACACTTAAAACTTTTGTTCCACATAATAAAATATATATGAAACACTTCATTTAAAATCAAAACGCTTTCAAAATATTTTTATTCCAAATAATAAAGATTGGCGACACTTAAAAACCGCCAAGGTACCGTTAATACGTAAGTACCCAAATACCTTTGGAGGAATTTTTTTTTATATTTTTTTTTTTATCTTTGTACACATTTTTGGATTTAATAAATTTTAAAAACTTAGTCCTTATAATCTTAAAAATTGATACTGTTACAAAACATGATAACTCAAAATCAAATCAGTATTTTTAAAATTTCTAAGTTTGTACTAACATTCTACAAGCAATAGACCTCTGGCAAATTTATAACTTTATTATTTTGAGTTGATTTAAATGTTAGCGACGCAACATTTTTCCATGTTTAACATTAAATTAAAAAATTTTTTATCATCATCATCATTCAACGCACAGAGTACCTTGGCCGTGTATGGCCTTAAGACTCCTAATCTTGAGGAATAAAGTTCTTTGGAAACAAAAAACATGAATACAAACAAAAGCAGTGAGCATGATTATGTCCATTGTTAGTACAAAAAAGAAAAGAGTAAAAACAAATCTCAGAGTAAATAAAAGAAAGGCGCAATTAAAAAATAATTAAATAAGAAGCAACAAGCGCAATTACTTAATGAATTTAAAAAGAAGCTGCATTTTTTCGAAGGGATTAGTAGCATTTTTAAATTGCGAGTAAATATTGTCAAGCCCTCCAAACGTGTTAAAGAGATTAACTATTTCATTTAAAACATACATTGCCTTAGTGGCAGAGTCAGCAGTTAGATTAGTAGTGTTAGTGCTGGTATTTTGAGGCAGATGGTTTGAGACCAACAAGAGTACCTTGCAAGAAACTTAAAATTTTTTATGTATCTAGAATCATTTCTAAAGTCTATTTCCAGTAAACATGCATGAAAAAATATTTATACCAAGTTTTGTAGTATTTGGATCAAAATTACTTGTGTTATGGTGTTTCGTATGAAAACAAGAAGCATAAAAGTCATTGATTATGAGAAAAGGCTAAAAACTTTTAAATAGAAATATTACATTAAATAATGATACAAATATATTAAAATGCTACTAAATTTCAAGTTCATACTCTTTTTTTACAAAAAAAAAATTTACTCTGAAGATTTTCTGAGCTGTGCTTTGGAAAGAAGTTAAAATCTTTTCGACACTCTTTATCACAATTCCTCTTATTGGTAAAAGCTCTTTAATATGAAGTATCTCGGATTTAAAATATTTTGCCTTTTTTACAGGTGTTTTAATTAAATATTCTTAAAAACTTTAAATTTCACATAAAACTGTAGAACAAAACTAACATTTATGATATTAACTATTTGCAATATTTAATATACACTCATGTCCATAAATTAAGGATAATGAAGTTCAGGCAAAGAAAGAGACAGAAGCAAAACAAATTTGACTTATTTGTAAAGTCTATTTATTAAAACAAAAGGTAAAGAGCAAAAAAGATGCTATATGTTTGACATAATTAATAAAAATTGCGATTTTTACTCCCTGGAGCAAATTTCAAAAAGAACCTATTTACAAAAAACAGTATAACATGGTTAGTATGATGGTTAATATGGAGTATGTCTCCCGGACGATGCAATACAGGCCTTACAACGCCTAGGCATGCTGAGTATCAAATTATCAATCTGATCTTGGGGAATATTACACCACTCATCAAGCAATGCCCTCCGAAGTTCCGGTTGACAGGTGGGTGGGGGGTTGACGGGATGCAATTCGTCGGCCAAGCATATCCCACACATGCTCTATTGGATTCAAGTCCGGTGAGTATGCTGGCCAATCCATACGGGTGATATCCTCCAATTGAAGGCATTCGTCTACAATGTTTGCACAGCGAGGACGGGCGTTGTCATCCATAAACAGAAATTCAGCATCCATAGCGCACCGAAACAAACGTACATGTTGTTCCAGAATGACATCCCGATAGATGTGGCCTGTCATCGTTACACTCTGAACATGCGGTTCTGGAACCAAGAATAATTCCTCCTCAAACGAGCCATCCTGCATGACCGTAACGGTGCCGTTCAATGGTGTTCTCTTGGTGGTAACGGGTACCTGGCGCTCTCCATCTGAAAGTCCGGCGATAATCAGACTGCAAACTAAACCTGGACTCGTCGGAAAACATCACACCAGACCACTGTTTCGGTGTCCACAATGCATGCTCTCTACTCCAGGTTAATCGCATTCGACAGTGAGTTGCGGTAAGTGGAACACATCTGACAGGCCTACGAGCATATAGACCAATGTGCCCTAAGCGTCTGTACACGGTCTGCCTTGAAACTGTCGTACCGGTAGCTGAAGAGAGCTGACGAGACAGGTCTGATGCTGTGCTCCGTCTGTTTCTTTTGGCAGTAACTGCTAAATACCGGTCCTCATTCGGCGTTGTAACTTGGGGGCGACCTGTGCTGTAACATCTACATTACCATCATCTTGGAATCGTTGCCATAGCCTGGAGATGACACTCTGGGCGATTCCAAGTTCCTAGGATACTTCCAGCTGGGTACGCCCACATTCCAGTCGTCCGATAATTCTACCACGTAAAAAATCATCCAAATGCTTCCTTTGTGCCATAACTATGCGGTTATTGCACTGAAAGGCTTTTAAAGCACTTGTATTCAATTTTACTTCTTTGCCACCATTCCTTATATACCCCTCTCTTACACTCTCGTCATTGTGACGTACTATCCGCGCCATCTGGTGGTTTCCTGTAATTTGCATATTCTTCTTCAAGATGTGTGTGATAATTCTACAGGTGAAATTTTTATTTTAGAGTTCAATTTCTGTGTGATTCTGAATTATCCTTAATTTATGGACATGAGTGTATATGAAACTTCAATGTACAGAGTACAGAATTAATTTCCATGTAAAAATATAACATACAGTTTTATAATTAGTAATTTTAATTGGAATTAAATTGATTGGTTTAAATTAATTAATTGGATCTATTTTGACCATCTTTAAAGTGTAATTTTAAATTTTCCAGTAGATTTAATGTCACTGTTATTTAAATTACTAAATGACTTCACAAAGATATATCCTTAGGTTACAATAAATTTTTTAAAAGGCATTTCAATAATCATTTTAGATACTAGAATACATGTTTTATATAAAATATTTAAGCAATTAATGAAATAATTTCATCTAACATAATTAAATTTCGAGTAATTTAACCTTGTGTTAAACTGCATGTTCATGTTAATCATCTATGTTTGATCATTATGAAAATATGCAATATAATAAAAGGTTAAATTGTTCCAAGCTTTTCAAAGAATCTGTTCGAATTGTGCTTTCTGGGTGCGAATTGTTTTTTTTAATTTTTTTTTTTTTATTATTATTATTATTACCCCTACATTTGAAAGACCCATTGAAGTGGTCTTAAATCCAACAAGCTCTGGCCCGTAAGGGTTTAATAACTTCAAAAGTTTAGTAGTTAAAGTAGTAACATTAACTACTAACTTTGAACTGAAGTTTTAGTAGTAACCAATCTTCTCACTGAAAACACCATCAATAATTTTTATAATAGTCATTTTAATTTTAAAGTTATTCGTACTGAAATATCTAATTTTATTAACTATATTTCTACTGTAAATAATAAGAGTCCTGAAAGACTTTCAGAACAAAATATGATCTAATGATAATATTTCAAACAAAATTCTCAAAATTCTTCCCTATAAAATTATCTTAAAAATTTGAGACATTATTAGTTCTATTTTTTACCTCTCTTATTATCCTAGCTCTTGGAAAACAGCAACAATAATTCCAATTCTTAAACTTGGCAAAGATCCCATTAAACCCAATAGCTATCAACCTACTTTCTCACTCTCTTCTTTAAGCAAAATCGCTGAAAATTCCATCCTTAAATATCTTAGAATCCATAAGAAAAGAAAAAAAAATATGATTTCTTAACAATCTGGCTTTATGAAAACACTTTCCACTACTCCTCAACTTCTAAATCTTACAAAAGCTGTTTCTGGGAGTTTTGCGATTAAATTTGACATCGGTATCATTTTCTTTGATGTAGCCAAGTCATTTAATTGAGTATATAAATAGATGGACACTTCCGTAAACGTATCACTTTTAACTTTCTGTCATTTCTTATAAAAACTATTCACTCCTATCTTACCAATAGAAAGTTATTTGTTATGGCTAATAAAAATACTTCTAAAATTAGAGATATTAAAGTAAGAGGGATCTCTTTTATGACTTTTTCTTTGCAACATCTTTATAAATGTCAATCTCCCGATTTTAAAAGTAGACTTTATATCAATAACATTGGACTCCTTTGCCAAAATAAAAATTATTATTACATGACTCACTTACTTCAAAATTACATGTACTCTTTCGATAAATGAAAATTTTTTATTATATACAGTTAAAACAGAAGCTATCTTTTTACGTGAAAAATAAAATTACTTATACTGACAGCACTATTTTTGATAATATTGTTAATTGGTCCCCACATATTAAGTACTTAAGAATTACTCTTGATAAATTTCAGGAATTACTGTTCATATCAATAATTTAATAAGAATTTTAACACTTCCCTCTCAATTTCTAATTTTTTACCCGCTCATTTTCTGTCACTAAAAAACTCATCTACATATATTACATGGTTCTTACGATCACACATGCACGTTCATTTTGAAGCTCTGCAACCAAGTCGAGTATAGAAATCATTCAAAGATTTGAACGAAAAGTTCGAATGATTATAAATTCTCCTTGGTACTTCTGAAATGAGGATAATTAGGAACTTTCCCAAGTATTAGACAATTCATTTTTGATATTTCTAAAAGGTTTTATATTTCCATCCCTTTTATTGGCAGTTCTACACTTAGAACCCTTCCTATTTATGTTATTACTTTAACTAATACTAGAAAATGTCCTAGCACTGTTCTCCATATTTTTAATTAATCTTCTCTTTCTGAAGTGCAAAGACTACATGCTCCACTGGTTGGTAGCTCATTCATTATATACATTTCTTTTATTTACTCTCTTTCATTTGCGAAGTTACTATAAATTTTAAATTTCTCTTTTAGTTATATTCTTATATCTTCCTATTTTTTATTATATAAAAAAATGGCATAATAGTTCAATGGGTCTGGACCAAAGACACTGTATTCAACAGTCTTTGACAGCAAGCTTATGACTGCTTAGCAACCAAGAGCATCGTACTCCATTCAATTCATAAATACTGAAAGTGAGAATATTACTCTGCATATTTTTTTCCAGATTTAAAATAAAATTTGAATTAATTTTGATTTTATGTGTAAATATTGCTTTTTAAAATTAAATGTTATTTATGATTATTGCATCTTACAAACACTTTCTTTAAGGTTGAATTGAATAAATTTTCAGAAATTTCTCATAAAGCTGATTTTAGTACTTTTTTAAAGGCATTATCATTCATGTTCATATATATTACAATCCTTTTTTTCCGCAAACACCAGCATGTGTAGAATTGATTCATGTAAAATCTTGATTAAATCGATAACACTATATTAAAAACGTGGATATTCAATATTTTTAGTCTAACAATTTAAAAAGATTAAAATTACTTAAATGTTTGTTTAATACTGATGCGTGCAAGTAAGTATTGAAAAAATAATACATTTAAATTTTTAAGCTTAACATAACTACTTTTAGTAAAATACTTTTAGTAAAATTATTGAACGGGTGATTGCTGATCTGCTTAATCATGAATCTAAGGCTCTGAACATTCTAATATCTCAACAATTTGGTTTTATGCAGGATCTTTCTACCAAGCACCAACTGTACAACCTCTCTGAAACCATCAATGAAGGATTTTCATGGAAGCAGGACACTGCAGTAATTTTCCTCGATGTGGCGAAAGCCTTTGATCGGGTTTGGATAAAGGGGCTAATTTATAAGATGATTAACTATAATTACTCTCCATACATTATCAAAATTATCTACAACTATCTTTCTGATCGAAGTTTTATCGTTTCTGTTAACAATACTGATTCTAAAAACTGCAAGATTCTCGCGGGTGTTCCTCAGGGATCGATCTTGGGGCCCTTCCTGTACAATATTTTCACTAATGACATTCCACAAGACCACAGAATAAAATTGACACTCTACGCTGATGATACAGCAATTATTACACAGGGAAGGTATTTACACATCATCCAGAAAAACTTACAAAACTACATCAACACTCTTGAATCATGGCTAGAAAAATGGAAAATTAAACTCAATGTCGCGAAAACTGAAGCAGTGCTATTTACCAGGAAAAAAGTCTATAATCCTCCTAACATAACTATTTTTAATACTAACATTTCCTGGTCTAAAGAAACTAAGTATTTAGGTGTAATTTTTGATAGAAGACTAACATTTAAGGCTCATATTAACTACTTGCGCGATAAATTTAATAATGTTTTGCGTAAATTTTACTCTGTCATGGGCAGACATTCTAAACTAACAATTGAACTAAAAACACTAATCTATTTAGCTTATCTTCGTCCGATAATAGCATATGCGAGTCCAGTCTGGGGCTCTACAGCCAAAAGCAATTTGATTATTTTAGAACGGCTTGAAAACAAGTTTATCCGCATGATTGTTGATGCCCCATGGTATTTTAGAAACGCCGAAATTAACTATGCACTTTCCATGCCTAGCTTTAGGGAATATGTGGCTAAAATTGCAAAAAACTTTTATTCATCACTCAATAGATCTAGTAACTCTGTCATCCAAGCATTAAATCAATTTGAATATGATATTTCTCTGCACTCGTCTCGTAAAAGACCTAGATGTGTTATAAACATCTATCAGTAGACTGCATTTCTTCTCTTGCATTTTTCTATGGTCCTGGTAACTTCAGGTTAAGTTCGCGCTCCGCGTATATTTTTGTTTGTTCTTTTAAATACTCCTGCGTGGGTGCTATGTTGTGCTTCGGCTTTAGGTTCTCTCCGGTCTTTTTCTCTTTTTTTTAGTAGTTGTGCTTTGTATTTTCTTGTATATGTTTTCTTTTATATTTTTACTTTTTCTATATATTGTGAAAATTGTTTTTCGTTATCAATGGGCAGTGACCGACTACCACTGTTTAATTATTTCTTGCTAATAGGAGGTTTGGTCGCTTCGCGACCAAGGAACTCCGATGAATCGTACCGATTCACAGCTTAACATAACTACAAAAATTATATTGTTAAAAAAATATCTCCTTCTGATTAAAAAACTTGAATATTTTAAGAATAAATAAATTTCTCTTCCTTTGGCTTGGACACAACTACGATGAGAAAATAATTGTTTTATCTTAGAAATCTTGGTTCTTTCAGATGCACTGAAAAAATAAAATGAATTTAAGAGATACTCTCAAAGGAAGAAATACGCCCCATATAGTACGATGATGAAATTTATACAAATTTTACGTGAAGAGCCATATACTTATGATTCCTTTACTTAATTTATCAATCCGATAAAGGACATATTTTTTTATATTTCATTTGAAAAATAAATTTTCAATGAAAAAGTAAATCTTTTTGTATATAATTTTTAATTATGTAATGCAGATTAGTTAATAGTCTATTTGCAATTTTCTGAACAATATAGATAAAAAATGACATATTTGATAGAGCATCTACTTCTGAATAAAAGAAAACTTGAATATTTATAGATCAAATGATAAATATTTCTTCCATCAGTGGGTGGAAAAAAAAAGTGAATAGATTTATTGATGAAAGCTTTAAAATATAAAGGAATCTGATTTGCAAATGAATATAAATTAATTGATTTGAGAAACAAACAGAACTAAGGAAAATGTACGATGTTAAACGTTAAAAAATTCTTTTAAATTTTTATGTATCTAATTAAAAAATTAATGAAAAATAATTTACAAGCTTAATTTTATTTAAATGAAATAAATTCTCTGTCAAATAATAAAAATTACTTTACTATTTTGTTGACAATTTTTAAGCTTTTTTTTTTTTAACCACAATTTGCACATGCGCAATAATGAGATTTTCCCGTATGAGAGATTCATGATTTAAGCATTCGTTCTCGCTCCATTTATGGTTTTGTTTTGTTTTTTTGTGCGGAGGTGTGGTTGTGAAAGTATATAGGAAATAGTGTCATCTCTTTTATTTTTATTTAATTTTTTGTTCCTTTCTGGAATCAAGTATATGTTTTTTCTGTTCTTTTATTACAGTCTGAAAATAAATTATCGTAATTAGGAGCAGACAGTTCATTCAAATTATTCTTAAAAATTTCATATTTTTGTAAGTTATATTTATTTTTGTATTATGGAAGATATATTTCATTGGTGTAGGGAAGGAAATGCTTTCCAAGTTAGAGTATGGTTAGATGATACAGAACATGATATGAATCAAGGGTGAGTTGTGCATTTTTGTTTTTATTGTACATGTTTGTTTTTTATCATAGAATAAAATATTTATTGTTTTCTATTTCATGTGTTTATCATAAATATCTCTATGTATGTATGTATGTATATATATATATATATATATATATTTCTATAAGTTTTTGTGTGTATTTGGGTGGTCTCAATTTATATTTAAATTTCGCCAAATTTGACAGGGATACTTCTAATACAAAACTTAGGTAAACTGGAAAAAAATACAAAATTGAATCAATATTCGTTAAAAAATTAACCAATTAGATTGTGCTTCAATTTGGCGACTTTTTATAGTTCACGAATTTTTCATGGTTGATACAATTTTTAATGTTGTACTATTCATTGACAGATTGACATAAAATTAATTTATAAATAAAGTATTTCAATTACCTAAAATTTTGTTGTGTTGAATTACTAAGAAAAAAATTACATTGCCATTTTACCTTAGAAATGACTTGGTTTTTATCTTAGATTCCTGTACTATCGAAGGAATCACTAATGTTGCAGCCCGAAGTATATCATTGATTCCTTTAGGTTTCTGTAGTTCAAGGAATTCTCCAGTATTTGGATGTTTGAAATTTCATAGACATAGGGATGAGTTTTAAAAAGGGAGTTTATTTTTCAGCATAAGGCTGGAAAAAAAAATGTTCTTTAATTTTCACACAAATTTTTTCTTCTACCCCAAAGCTTCAGAAAGAAACAAGACTTTCATCAAGTTCTTGAAATAACATGTTAAACAAGTAACTATTTTAACTGGCTGTGCAAAAGAAGATGTTGTCTTCATTCCCTGGATACCTCTGATAACATCCAGTATACTGTTTGATTTCAAAAGGCTGCAATTCATGATAAAATTTGCTTTTGTTATATTTATAAACAAAAAAAACAAGACTAATAACTTAAAATTTCTGGAAATAATTTAAGATTGGACTGCTAGCCATGGTCAAGTTACATGTGGCTATGTGTAGAGTTAACGAGAAAATTTATACATGCTTGCAAATGATGTGAAAACACGAATGTTATTCACTGTCATGCTCTAACTGACAAGTAAATGTAACTTACACAATAATTATGTAATTTTTGACAGTTAAAATGATGTTCATAAATAAAATAAACATAAGTATTGCATTTTGAATCCAAACATATATATATATATATATATATATATATATGAAGAATGTAAATATAAGAATATGAATTAATCATTAAGTTATTTTAGGTCAAGTGTTTCTTAGTGAAAATCTCATTAAGATTAAAAAATTAAAATTAGTACCTTTTTATATCTTTTAGCAGTATATTAATAATTTAATTCACTCGAGTTTTCAATGCTTTGTTTATTAATTTGAATATTATTAGCTATTATTTCCTTTGGGGGGGGGGGGGCAAGGAATTTTTTGTAAGTAGTTTTTTTAATTGTTTGGAAACTCATTAAGTGAGAAAGAAATGCATAAATAGAATCATTGTTTAACTACCCTGCAATAAAAGAAATTATAGGAAAAAAAAAAAAAATCGCAGAAGAAAATTAAAAAATTTTTTTAGAGTGTTTTGTTAATATTAATTTCAAGTATTTGTTGCATTTACAAAAGGCTGGAAAAAAATAACTACTTCTTGTCTTTAGAAAATTTTACAACAATTGTAGTGTTTTATTAAAAATAAAAATTATGTTAAAATAATAAAAAAATTTCATTAAAATTTTCCTTTCTGTTTCATATTGAATCTGCTTCTTATATTGCTATCTGTGAAACGCTAAAACTAATTCCAGCGATTTTTGAAATGTCTGAAATAATTGAACAAAGAACTTGCATTAAATTTTGTTTGCGGAGATGTATAGAATGATGCAGAAGGCGTTCGGTGAGCATTCCTATATGATGAAGAAAAAGAAAATAGAAGTGAAAGAAATGAAAGAAATGTTTAGAAGAATGAAAGAAATGTTTAGAAGTGGTATAAACAATTCAAAGATGGCAAAGAACGTGTTGAAGACGAAGAGCCCTCTGGTCGAACATCAACCTCAACCGACAAAGCTCACGTCCAAACAATTAAAGATTTGGCGCTGGCAAACCATCGATTTACAATTAGAGACGTTGCTGACGATGTTGGAATTTCAAAATTCCATTTTAAAAGATGTTTTGGGTCTCAAATGCATCAAATCTCGATTGGTACCGAAAAAACTGAATGCGCCAGCTCACACTGCATTGATTCTTTGTGACTTTTTCACCAAAAATGAAACCCATATCGTTCCACCACATTTACACTGTGCGACTTCTGGCTATTCCCTAAACTCAAAAGATAACTCCGGGGACACCGTTTTGAGGAGATTCAACATGAATCTTTGTTCGCTTTGAAGGCCATCCCTGCCGATGACTTTTTAGCATGCATTGAGGATTGGAAAAAAAATCTGGCATAAGTGCATTGTGTCTGGAGGGGATTACTTTGAAGGTTTGGAAGGTTGAAGGAAAAATTTTAAAGAATAAATAAAGAGTTTTTGGGAAAAAAAATAATTGGACTTACTTTTTGGGTCCAGTAGTATACACATTATTAATGGAATATATAATCTTGAAAATTTATTAATTGTTCAAGTATGATTCGTAATAATGTTTTTTAAATTTCATATAATAATTTGAAGTAGTTAAATAATGTTTTTGATATTGAATTTTAAGATTTCCTTTTAGTGTTATAATCTAATGAAATGCTGTGAAAGTCTGATCCTAACATCAAAATTAAAATAATTTAATTTTCAGATATTTTTTTAAACCTTCCAATATTTATAATAATAATTATGAATCTTTTAGTGATGATCATGGCTTCAGTCCTTTGCATTGGGCCTCCAAAGAAGGAAGAGCTAATATTGTTGAAATGTTAATTATGAGAGGTTCTAGAATAAATGCTACAAATTTGGGTGATGATACTGCACTACATTTAGCTGCTGCACATGGTCATCGGGACATAGTACATATGGTATGTAATCATGCTGTTAATTTTTTGTATAAGTTTACACCTAATACAATAAAAAAATCTACAAGTAATTACTTGTCTTCGTATTAATTCATGAAAAAGTTTGTGCAATATTATTTTTGACTATTTAAGTAAACTTAATTATTCCTTTGATCTTATTTAAATGTTTTTTCTGAAATGCATCTTCAATTTTTTACAACAAACAATTTAATTTAGCTGTCAAATGTGTTATTTCGTTGATACTTTTTACATTGAAGCAATCATATAATGAATAAAAGAATCTTTTAAAAATTAAATGTCTTTTAAATTTAATACTTATAATATATAATTATACCTAGGATTCTGCTTGTTAAATATATGTTACTACTTGCTTATTAAGTATATGCGATGTTATGGTTTTTTTTTCATGTATTGCGATGTTATGTCTTTCCTTGTATAAATTGTTTATTTTAAGTATGCCTGCTATTTGTCTTTTTTTGTGAAGTTATAATGTTAGAAAAATAGCATAGACTAGTATAATTTAATCTTTGGGATTAGAAGTAAAAGTAATTTATATTTATTTTAAAAATAGAAATTTACTTGGAGAAACTTTTCAAAATATTTATAAACATTAGTTTTTTATGATATTCGAATGAACCAAAAAAAAGCATTAATTTTACACATGTTTTTATTTATTTCTATATAATATATATTTGACCATCATTAAACTACCTCACATAAACCAACAGCACTTTCACATGTCACTGTGAAAGTTGAATCGAAATTTTCTAATCGTATTTTAAATATCCTGTATCATTGTTGTGTTATGTCTGTTGCATATGACATACTACCATGCATTAGAGAGTTTTGGACTTCTTAGTTTTTTAATTTTATTGTTCAATATCACAGTGTCTCTTTTATTTGCGTAACTTTTGGATAATTGAGCTAAAACAGCTTATATGAATATAAATCTCATAATACCTTTTCAAATCATGTCGAACACCCTTGATAAAATGCCATTTCACCATTGGTTTTATGGCATATTAGTATTAATTAATTTAAAATCATGGATAAAATTATGTTATAATTCAAACTGAGCACCATTTTGGCATAAAATTTTTTCTTTAGGATTGTTAGGAAATGAAATATGAATACTTGTACAAAAATATTATAAACTTTCATGTTAAAACTAGATGAATAAAATTATGTTGTAATTTGTGAACAATGTATTTTATTTTTTGTTTCCTCTACATAAAACATAGAATAAATTCATCATTTAGTATTGAATCATTAAAAGTTCAAAATTGCAGATTTTGTTATGTTTAAAGTCCACTCAATATATAAATTTGTTGCTATAGGTGATCAAATTAATAATGCATATATTCTTGAGCCAAATTGGAAAGTTAGATATATATACTAAGAAACTACTTAGGATAATTTTTTTTTTACTAAAAAAAGAATTGTAGTAAGTTAAATTAGTTAAAACTCATAAAATAATACTGCCTATATAATTGTTTTTACTGAAAAGTATTTTTCATCGTAAAACAAAATTAAATAGTTTCTTACTTAAGGAAGTAATAACAGCCACTTAAAAAATTTTTAACCCTTTTTTGCCTGCCTTTTGCCTAATTTCTATAAAAAATTAAACATGATGATATAATAAGAGGAAACTATATTTGCAATTTAGCACCATCTTCAGTAATATTAAGTCACATTATTATGTAAGTTGGATATATCTTATATAAGTTTCTAAAGATTGATCATATTATAAACTTGTGAATGCTACTTAACAGCTATTAATTTTTTTCTTATATTCTTATAATTCTTTTTACTTATAATGCTGGGATTGAATTTTGTATTTCTCTTTGTTTTTCATTTTAGCTTATTAGAACTGAAATTTGTATTTGTATTCAAATAGTTATTTTAATTGTTTATTACTTATTTCTTTACTTCCTCTCCTTATTATTTCTCTTTTTTTTTCCTATTTAAGTTTTTATATTAATGTGTAAATGCTTAAAATACTTACTTAATATTTAAACTTAGTGCAAAAGGTAGGTGAAACAAACAAAGGTAGGAAAACAAGCATATGTTTATATCCTTATATGAAACAATATGGCAATGTTAAATATATTTTAAGATAAAAAACACAGGAATAGAATTATATATATGTTTCATTGCTAAAAATTTTAATAGCTGTTATTTCTCTTATTACTGTTTAGAAATTATTTGCAACAATTTATTTGACATTCGTAAATGTTCTTCAGCAGTTTATATTTTCCAGCCTGCAAATGCTCTTTAGGTCATAACGATATATTTATAATTTCTCAATAAAATGATGTCTCTGGATGACAAGTGTAGTTCAGTATAGTATATCTTTATTATAATGCTACTTTTCAATATTTTAAGCTTGATAGAAATTTATTATAATTTTCTTTAATTAATTTTTATTATATTTTCAGCTTTTACGGAACAAGGCTGACATCAATGCTGTGAATGAGCATGGAAATACTCCTTTGCATTATGCTTGCTTTTGGGGATATCAAGCTATAGCAGAAGTATGTATAAAATGTTGTTTCATGTTTAGTTTTTTCTCATGTACAGGGATTCTTTGTTTTGTAGTACAATTTATAATGAATGTGATTATTTTTCAAAATGATAATAAGATTAAAATTATTTGTATTTGTATTAGTGTTACGCCAGAAAATTTGTGACGATAAAAATCAGTATGTGTATGTTAACACTAAGATGTGAAAAGTAAAGGTATGAAGTTAGTTAAAAAATGCACTGAAATAACCTAAAACCTATTCACACCTGTGCATTAACCAAATACCTGTGCATTGAAACACTTTTTAAAACTAATTTGATACAAATATTTATTTATTTTATAAGAAAATTTCATACTGTTTTCTAGATCCTTCAATATTTTTGTTATAAATTTACTCATAAAAATAGGCTTTGCACCATGTTAAAAAAATACTATTTTTCATCATTTTTTTTGGTAAAATTATATTTATTATTATGCTAAAATATGAAATCACTTTAATATTGCCCTAAAAGTTTTTGCTTTATCATTTAAGTTTTTAACATTTATTATTATCATTTTGACCATTTTAATATACAAATTATCTGAAAATATTATATGTGTATATATTTTCCTATAAAAAAATGCATATCAATTTTTATACATATTGCATGGCATTTGAACATATGCCATATGGTACCTAAAAGCCTATAAACATATGATGCATGTAAACTATGATTCCTCCTTATAATTTGTGGATTATATGCTGCAAAAGATAAAAATTTTAGATAAAACCTTAATTTTTTGTGTGTATATTTCTTAAAAATCAAACCTATAAAATTGTCAATTAAATATATATATATATATATATATATTTTTTTCTTTTTTTGCAACAAAAATTGATAATTCTTTGTGCTGGAGAAAAATAAATGATCTTTTAAATGTAAAAAAAATTTAGTACTAGTATCTACAACTGTTATGTTAGAAAAGTAGCCAGACTTTTACAAAATTTAGACAGAATGCAACATGCATAATGCATCAGTGTATGCTAATAGATGCAAAATGCCTGGAATGAAGTTATAGATAATTAAAGATGCTTTATAGAAATCAGACTAACAATGTATTATGATTCTGATCAAGAAGATTTTTCTGTCTGTAGCAAATATGAAGATTATAAAGTGTCAGGAAAGTGACCTTATTTACACCATAATTCTAAAATGCATATATTTTCTTTCTTTTTTTTCCCACTGCTTTTAATTTTATAACATAATTATTTTATATAATTGTGACATCAAAAACAATTTTTAAAATTGAAGAATGCTTTATTTTATGATCCGGATTTAAAAGCAAAATATGATGGTATATGTCAAGTCAAAGAACAGGTGCAAATGCCACACTGATTACATAATATTGCAGGTTATATTGTACTGTGGAGTTTAAGCAGGGAATTTATTTAATTAAGCATTACAATTCAGTTGTTTAATATGTAATTCAAATTTTTGTATTTTGAACAATGAAGTAACTCTCAAGGGCCATGGTTATTTCTCTTCCATATGATTTTATTTGAATTAGTGATAATCTTTATATATGTTGATTTTTACTTATTAAAACTAAATAAACATGTACTGCTAATAAAATTATAAGTATTAACTATAATATTGTTATATATTAAAATTTGTTTTAAAATGATATAAAATTAAAACTTTATAGCATTAAACTTTATGATGAATTTTAATCCAAAAATAGTTTGTAATTAATTAAAAAATATGATTGGTATTTTTTCTATGACTTTATAATAAGCTTTTTTTAAAGATCTTTTAAAGTAACAATTTAGAAAAATATTTTTTTTTTAAATAAAAACATTTTATTTTCATTTCTATAATCTTGTATTGTTTTTTAGTAATTGTAATAATTGTTGTATTTTGTTTTTAGGACTTGATTAACAATGGTGCATTGGTAGCCATTTCTAATAAATATAGTGAAAGCCCTTTTGAGAAATGTAAGGGTCAAATGTCTCAGAAGCTGCTTGGTAAGTTACATCATTTGTTTTCTGCTTGTGATCTTCATTTTGTGAAATAAAATTTTTTGCTTTACTATATTGGGCTGTATTTGCTACTGTTAATTATATATATATATTAGCATTGTGTTTAAATTATTATTAAAGAGTTGTTTGTAACTTTTATAATTTAAATTTTTCCTATTTTAAGCATTTCTTTGATTAAAAAATTCAAAATTAAGATATTTTTATTTACATGTCATTAAATTTTATGTGTTATCTTCTTTTTTTCTGTATAATTTATTAGAATATAATTGGTAAATAACCTGAAACAAATATAATTATAAATATTTTAAGTACCCTAATTTCTGGTCTGTATTTTAAAAATTAACTTTAAAAAAACATTAGAATTTCATAGTAATGATTATAGGCTACTGCATAAAATCTGTTGCGATTTTTTTTTGCCGTGGATCAATATCAATAAAAAATTCATTTCTGAAAAAGCACCACTGAATTGTTTTTTATTTAAATCTAAAGATAATAGATGAAACTCCATTATTAAGTCTGGTGTAATTTATGGTATAGAAAAATAGATCCTAATGCAAAGGGAAGAAACTGAAACTATAATGAAATACAAATAAATAAAAGGATGAGGATATAATAAATACAATCAAGTTTGAAATTATCTACTTTTGGGACAATTGGAATAAATTGAGGAGAATAGAATAAGAAGTAAAATTTATAATGGACTGTTGGAGAGTAAGAGAAAACCTGGAAGATCTACAAAGAGATGGATGGAAGAAGAAAAGATATCTGGAAGCCATAAAAGTTATATTATGCTAATGGGGATTATTAATCATAAAATTGTTTTATTTTGCACCAACTAATACCTTTTTTTCAGTCTTGATTGTTTACTCATAAATTATAATTTATTTATGGTAGTTTTTAATATTTATAGCTTGTAAAATAAATATATGATTATGAACTGTGTGTTATAATTTTGCTATAATTTATTATTTTGAAATAATTATAGTTTTTTTTTTTTTTTAGAAATTAATTAATGCAATCTTAAATTTTCTTTTATTGTATAATTTGTCTTTTGCTAACTATAGTATATATCTCGCTTAGACTTTTAATAATTCTTTTTAAATTTAAAAAAAAAAAAAGTCTTAGAGTGTTTCATTTGAAACAAGAAAAGAAATTTTCAAACAATTAATGTTTTAATGTACTAAAGGAAATAAAAAAAACTCTTGTTTTTAAATTTGTATTATGAACTTATTTTAGAACTTGCTGTCCAACTTGGCCAAGACACTTCAAAGATTGCTTACAAAGATCAAAGTTGGCTGGGTACTAAAACAAGATCACGTAAGAAACATTTTATTGAATTTTATTAATGAAATACCAGCTGCTATCAATTTTCCATAGTTATTATGTATAATAACAATTTTTTTTTTTAATTTCAGACAAACTGATACTTTATGAAAGTTAAAAAAAATGTTTTTGTCTATTACTTACTTCTCCAACTTTGCACAATTAAAAAAACTTTCATCAGTTTCAAGAAAAGTATGCAGCTTTTGTGAAAGATAGTAAATTTAATTCAATTCTTTTAAATAATTAAAAAAGTTGCATTCAATTTTATTCAATAATGCGCACAAATAAATATATTCTTGCTGTTAAATTTTTGTTTTGTTATCAAAAATATAAGAGTTTTATAAAGTAATGAGATAGCGTAATAGAGTTTTAATGGATTAATTCAATATTATTATTTATAAAATTTGTGTCATAAATTTTTCATGAAAATTTTACTCTTTCAATGCTTATATTTTCATTTCAAATTCTACTGCATTATTATTTTTTAAATTACATATTTTTTCCAATATTAAATCTAATCTGTAATAAATAATTTAAGCAATCATATTGGTAGTATTAAATATTATCCAAGTTAATTCTATTTTAATGAAAACCTACTTATTTGAAAAAAAAAATGTTACATTACATCATAATATTATGAATTGCAAATTTACATCTCTGTTTATGTGACTTTTCTGGTAATCTTGGTAATTTTGTTTGAAAGTTATTACGTGTATTTGCCCCTTACAACCTCCTAAACTCACACTGCTGATAAACATTAAAAAAAATGAAAAATAGAGAGAGAATGTCTGAAGAAGTCTTTTCAGGCTGATGTTGTTTATGTATTAAAATATAATCTTAAAAATAAATAATTATTGTCTATATTCTTGGAAAATTTTTAAATTATTCAACTTCTTTTTAGGAGATGCTACATTGTCTCGGCACTCTGGAATAAATCTGAAAGAAATTGGTTTTCAACTAAAATTGGCAGTGAGCCAATCTGGAGAAGTGATTATTTTTTTTATAAATATTTTTAATCCAAATATTGGTACATAATAATTAAAAATTTCTAATATCAATTTTCTAATTAAAGTTGTTTAAACTTTAAATGTATTTCAAATTTTAATAATTCTTGTGTATTACCATGTATCTTATTTTTTAAATTTTAATTTTTTTTCTTTTGAAAATTTGTAGATAATGTAATTTTTATAAAGAATTTAGTTTCATATTTCTCAATTAAAAATTAAATTTTAGAAAATTATTTTTAAAATTTATTATTAATTAGGTATCAAATACCATTTTATAATACATTATTACTCGTTATATCTGTAAAAACAACTTTCTTTAATATGAATTTTGCACAATAATGAAAGGTGTTATTCAAAAGTCATTGCACAAAATACATTAAACATTTCTGAAAATCATTACACATTTTTATATTTAGAAAAAAGTTGAACAAAAGGCTTCATTTGTAATTTTCAAATATTCC
>BPLQ01009882.1:0-30185 GCA_021605075.1 Caerostris darwini | reverse complement strand
TTTTTATTCCCAAAAAATCTCACAACAACCCGCCTGTTTTTATTTTTAAAAATCCCCCCCCCCCCCCCCCACCTTAAAAAAGTTTTCTATTTTTAATGAAGTGTAGCTAAAGATTTTATTTTGCTGATCATATTTTCTTGACATTAAAATTAGTTTTTTGTTATATATAATAACGTCTCTTTAATCTGGCACATTCAAGGTCATGTGCATTCTGAATTTATAATTTTGCTGGATTATTGAGGAAATATATAATTTTAAGAGGTGTATCAAAGAAAAAGTACTGTAGATAAAAATTTAAAAGATTAAAATGTACATATTAAACAAGAAACACTGTACTAAAACTCAAGCTGACAATAAACACATGGCAAAAATCAGAGTAGCATTTTGTCTTCAATGGGATCAATAAACAAGATCAACAAATGTTCTAATACATAAATATATATATATATGAAAGGGAAGCCTTGATTGGTGCCAGATTATAAAATGTGCCAAACTATCAAATAACAGAATAAAGAGAGGTACTATTTATTGAAAGGTATGGCTTATTTAAAATGGTTTATTTTATGTAAGTAATAGCAGATTGTTCCAGAGAAATTATGATTTTTACTTTGTTCTTCAAATAACAGACTTCATTAAGCTACTTTTGATTTTTTTTCCTTTAATTCATTTTAAAAAATTATTTTTTTATGAAATTTTATTTGAAATTTAAGGCAGAAGTGTTATTGAAATCTAGTGTTTTCAGCAATATAATTTCATTAAAAAATATTGAAAGTAAAGAGAAGAAAAATTGTATTCAATCTTTAACCAGAGATAATATCAAAAATATCTTCAAAGAAATATTGACAAGTGAGAAACTAAACTTATTATCAGCTATATATTTTGCTATTTTTACAAAAAGTGTTCAAATGTTTCATTACAGCAAAAAAATTCAAATGTTTCAAAATCAAATTCAAATGTTTAATTACAGCTATTTTTAATTTTTCTCTTAATTTGAATTATATGGCGTTTTTTATTACTCTTTAGACTTGGCGAGGACGTTGGCAAAAGAATGATGTTGTAGCCAAAATCTTGAAAGTAAGAGAAGTGATTCCACGTGTAACTCGAGATTTCAATGAGGAATATCCTCGATTTCGAATTTTCTCGCACCCTAATGTTTTGCCAGTCATTGGATGCTGCTGTCATCCACCCAGTTTAGTTGTAATTAACCAATACATGCCATTTGGATCTTTGTATACAGTTCTTCATGAAGGCACAGGTATGAATAAATATCTAAATTTTCAAATGAAACTTTATGTGAATATTAAATTGCTGAATATGTGTTTTATAAAATGTAGTTTCAAATGTGTTTTCACTAAATCTTCAGTTAAGTTTTTTAGGATACTATACTAAAAAAAAAAAAAAAAATGTTCTAAAAATAACTATTTGTTCTGAATTGTTACATGGAATTATCAAATTTTTATAAACATAAAAATTTTGAAATTTTTTTAAAAAATATAATAAATAATTAATGATAATTAATAAATTTTTCTAATCTTAATATTGGATGATGTGTCAATTAATGAATTTCTCTTTAATGCTATGTATATGTTCTGTTGCAGGAATTGTTGTTGACACAGCTCAAGCATTAAAATTTGCGATAGATATTTGTCGTGGAATGGCATTCCTTCATACCCTGGATCCGTTAATTCCACGATTGTATTTGAGTAGCAAACACATTATGGTATATAAATTAAACTAATATTTTTCTATGTATTAATTTGAAAAAAAAAAATTTTTGTATAACTATGTTTTCAATTTAAATATTGTTTTTCCTCTGTTATATATTTAATAATTTTTTTTTCTTAAATCTAACAATTGTTTATATATTTAATGATTATTGATGAAACAAGCCTTTAATAATTATATTTTAAAAATGGGTAAATAATAGATGATCTTCATTAAATTTAATTGTAGATTATCATTGTTTTGAATGTTAATCTCTCAAACTATGCTGATTTAGATATATTTTTTGAACAAACTATTAAAAGGGTTTCTTATAAAAGTTTCTTATATATCTCTTCTTTATTATTATTTCTTTCTTATATAAAGTTTCTTATTATTTTTCTTATATTAAATATTAAAAGATATAAGTTTCTTATATCTTTATTCTTTAGATAATACGAAAAGAAATTGTTGAAGGCTAATATAAAATTATTAGTTTTTCATATGCATAAGATACATACATACATTTTAAATAAATAAGTTGGCAAGGCAGGCTAACAGGAAATCAACATAGCCCATGGACCTCTGTGTATCCATATTTATGTACAGTTATTAATTTGTATGTATATTTTTATTTAATTATTATTTTTTTCCTCAGATTGATGATGATTTGACAGCTAGAATCAATATGGCAGATGCCAAATTTTCCTTCCAAGAGAAAGGGAAAATGTACAGTCCTGCATGGATATCTCCTGAAGGTTAATACTTTTTGTGCTCTACACTTTTCCATATTTGTATAATTTTTATACCTCTTTAATTTCATTTTAGCATTTTCCAAAAATTAAAAGAAATAATTATAAATACAAAATTAAATTTTTATAATGATATCAATTTGTGATTTAAAAGCTGTTAAGTATTATTTATTTATTTAAAGAAATCATTGTAGAATTAGTTATGATTTGTAATTATTACTGGTTCAATTATCTTCCTTTAAATGAATATCAAAATGGCCTTTTTTATATATGTTTTATATTAAATTTAATAATATTTTTAAAGTATAAATAATTTATTATAAAGTTATATGCTGAATTTTCTTATTGCATTTTTTAGTTTGATTTGTAATTCTCATCTGCTGTTAACGTTTATTAGCAGTTATGTATTTTATTCAGGATATATTTAGTATTTTATAATTTGAAATTATTTTGTGTTTAATAATTTATAATATCTTCTTTTAAAATAGCTTTACAGAAAAAACCAGAGGAAATTAATGTTAAAGCTGCTGATATGTGGAGTTATGCTATATTGTTGTGGGAGCTTG
The DNA here is from genome assembly GCA_021605075.1 of Caerostris darwini. Taxonomy (NCBI): domain Eukaryota; kingdom Metazoa; phylum Arthropoda; class Arachnida; order Araneae; family Araneidae; genus Caerostris; species Caerostris darwini. The sequence goes on along the minus strand of BPLQ01009882.1, from coordinate 27,166 downwards.
CTACTCGGGAAGTGCCCTTTGCATACTTATCTCCAATGGAATGTGGGATGAAGGTATTTGTCATTATTTTAATTCAATTTCTATTTTGTTATGAAGTTTTCATAATTTAATAAATTATTCTAAACACCTTCCATTGTCTATTTAATCAGGAAAAGTTTATTTTATTTGAAACTTTTAATTTATAAGCATTTAATATTTCACTATTACTTAACTATATTAAAAAAAAAATAAAAAAAAAAATGAAATGTACTTTTATTATTATTTTTTAATTCATATAAGCTTGTTACCATACCAAATTGTTGCTGAGAATTTTTGTAAAAGATAATCAAAAGTTTTAGATAATTTGAATAATTCATTGTAGTTAGTTGTGTTAAGAATATATATATATTTTACTATTTTAGTAAAGTATTGTTAAAGAAAGAAAAAATAATGTATTTTCTGTAATATTTTTTACATTATGTATTTAACTTGGAACTTTTGAAACAATGTACGTTGTTACATAAATGTTGTTAATGTATAGCATTGATATAAATCATGTTTAAAATGCTTTGTATAAATTACTGCAGCAGTCATACACTCCTTTCTGGAATAATTATAACATTTTTTAAAAGAACTATAGAGAGTGTTTAGACATTTTTGTATTAATTTAACATTTTTTAATTTTGACTTCCTCCATTAATTAAATTTAAATGCCATAAAAAAAACAACTAAATGCCATCAGTTCAGAATAGGGTTTAATTATTTTTGTATGATTAAATTTAATCTTTACTATTTTGGAGACTATATTTTTGCTGTTTATAAAAAATACTTTTACTTAATTATTAAAAAAAGATGGGGAAAGCGTGATTTTAATATTCATATGTGAGAAATAAATGACATAATTAATAAACATTTTAAGAAACATCTAACATTATATTTGGCTAGGTAAAACAGTTGAAAAATGCATACCCAACCAAGATATGTAGGCCTCTTATGGTTGGATATCATATTTTAGGATATAATACAATCCCTTCAAATAACTATTGCTAAATCTTTATACATCTCTATTGAAACTGTAAACAAAATTATAAAATCTGATTTTTAGCTAATTAAAATAGACATTTCTTAGCCAAAACATGTTTATCAGCTTAAAACTCTGTGTAAATTGTATGAAAATTATTCAAAAAGGAAAGTATATTGTAGTTGCAATTAATGAAGCTTAGATATTTTTATCTGATTATAATATAAAAAGAAAGACTTCGATAAAATAATATAAAAGAAAGACTTCGATAAAAGAGGAGAATAAGATCTAAAATCTTGGTACAGATGAAACAAGGACAGTTTTGCTAAAGGTTTTATGGTTATTATTGGATTCTTTTATAACAGAAAACTTAAAATAATGAAAGAGAGAAATGTCAAAATTAACTCTGATTACTATCAGAAATATGTTTTAACACTTATTTTCATACAGGACATTCCATCAAATTACCTAAACAAGTTTTATGAAGATAAGGCTATCAATTATGTCTCTGAAATTATTGTTCTTTATTTGAAAAAAAAAAAATGAGAAAGGAAACCAGAATTGAGGCTATTTCATTTAAATGCATCCCACCCAATTCCCCTTACATGTCTGCTATGGATTACTGTGCATTTGGACTTTTTAAACATGCTCTGTATAAGCAGCATCTCAAAACGTTTGTGGACTGTGGAAGATTGTGGAGGAATAGTGAAAAATCAAGAAAACTTTTTTTATCTTGGAAATCAAGATCTGATATGCTGATTTAATAAAGGGCATGAGCTGAGCATGTTAGAAAATAAAATCATATAACAAACAAAATCGTTAGAAATATGTGTGGTCATCCTCTGTATACACTTATGAATCTTAATTGAGAATATTAAAAAAGGCTTCATTACTATATTGATTCTATTTGTAAGGCAATGTTTATAAAAAATATAAAAAAATCTTTCTTTGTAGTTGTAGTAATTAATGTGGTATTCAAATTTATTTAAACATAATATTATGTTTGTTTGACAACAGTTCAAGTGTTATAGAATTTTATGATAGATTAAAAAGTTGTGAAATAGATAAGTGAATTTTTATTGTAATGTTTTGAGAATCTTTATAAAAACTGTAAAATTGCTTCTACAGTTGAAATTTCTTATACAGTTGAACATTAACAATAAATGTAAAGCTTGATTATTTTTTTTTTTAATTTAAGATTTGCATTTAAACATTAAATAAGGAGCCAATAAAATAGATATTTACTAAATAGAATTTAATTCCATTTTTAAATAGATAAATATATATTAAAATATTTTGATATGCATAAAAAAAGGCTGAACTAGTTGAGATTGCATAATAATTAATGTAAGGAAAATTTTCCTGGTGCTTTGTAACATATAACTTTGGAGAAAGCAACTTAGAGAGGCAATCAATCTAAGAGTTATATCTTTTCCGTATTAAGATTCTATTGAATAGTCATTTTTTTTCCAAGCCCATAGTTTTACTGATATCAAAGTAATTTCCATTAATCATTAAGCAGAATTATACAGCACAATAAGTTTAAATTACTTATACGCTTCTTATAATCTCTTATGTGGTCTCATAATAATAACACATACCTAATATTTAACACAAAAAAACCCAACCCAAATTTGTTTTCAATTGAAAATGATTTAGCATTAGGTTAAGTAAGTTAAGTACATTTTTTAAATTTAATTAATTAAAATGATGTCTCTTACTTTCATATTTCATTTAACCACTGTTGAGTGTTTTATTAACATTAAGAGTCATAAATCATGTTGATTATAAGGGGTTTCCTTACTTTATCTCCCTTACTTGTATGATATAACAAAATTATATTATAATATTATTGTATTTTTATTGACATCAAGTTTGTTATAAAAATATTTTTTAAATACATGTACAATTTTTTGTTTCTCTATATATCGCATATGACTGTTTCAAAGTTTTATATTTAAAATGCTTCAAAGTATTAGTTTTTATTGTACTTTATAAAAAAATATATCTCCCTAAAAATTTGTTTTTATTTATTTTAAAAGAAAACTATGCATTGATGTAACAAATTATAAACATTCAAATACATGAGTTTTAGAATTATCAAAAACATTCGTTTTTAAAGATCTACATGTCATTATTCTCCATTTTTTTAAAATTTATATTTCCTGATGTGTTATTTTTTTAAATAATTATTGATATTCATTTAATAATGTAGCATATTAGTAATTTAGTATGATTACATTAAATAGTCTAGCATATTATATAGTATTTCTAAATTGGTGGCAAAAATTAATTAAAACATCTATTTTTAAACTTTCAAATTATTGAATTTTATCTGTTTTTTACACTTCTTTTCAGATGAGCCTGGCAAACGCAGGATAATTTAGCTAGTTGTAAATAGAATCAAATAAAAGTTAATTTATAATTGTAAAAATATTTATCTTCATTTTCTGATTTTTTTTTCTTAAACAATTGCAGGTTGCTTTAGAAGGTCTAAGGATAACAATTCCTCCTAGTATTTCGCAACATATGTCACGTCTCATTCGCATTTGTATGAATGAAGATCCTGGGAAAAGACCTACATTCGACATGATTCTTCCAATCCTCGAAAAGATGAAACAATGAGATCTGCATTATTCTAGCTTTTAATTTGCATTTGTTAAACTGTTACTTTTTTTCAGTACATGGGAAAAGAAAAAAAAAAAAAAATTACTCATTTTACTAACTAATTTGTGCTCTAACTTTAACAGCTTTGAATCCAGTGTGATTTTTTTTTATTCTGTCGTTATTTGTGCTGTTTAGATAATTATTGCAATATCTTAATAATTTTATTTTAACACATTAAATGAATTTATTTTTAAACAAATATTTATTTTATGAAAATAGAAAAATTCACAAGAAATGTAATTTTAAAATATGGTAGTGCAAATGTTGCTACATGAGTTACTGATTTTTATATTTTTTATAAGAAATATTTTCAATAAAAACTTTTAATGTATTATAGATGTTTATTTTTCATAAGCATAGCCTTATTTTTCAAAATGTTTATAATTAGCTTAAAATATTCCAAATTATGATATTTTTTATAAATTTATTAATTATTGTACTGAAAGGATAAAACTAAAGAATATAATATATACATGCATTCAATGTTTGACATTGTTAATACAGGGTTTTATTGATTATTTTGTTGTAACTTGATACAGTAGCAGCTTATAGCGCACTGATGGCTTTGCATCTTTTTTGTATTCTGTTTTTATAAATATATTATATTTATATATATATTGAAGTATATGTATGTATTTATATACAATTTAAAGATAGTTAGTTAGCTCATTTGCATCATTGAACATTCTTAATGTTTTTATATATATTATAAATTATAATCCTTAAAATATTAAAAACTGTTTAATATTACTGAAAAGATCCATAACAATTTCTTTTTCTTGTTTTTTTGAAAACATGTAAAAATTAGACATACCTGTAATTTTTTAATGTTTCAACTTTTGATGTATATTATAAAAATTTAAAGGGGAATATCTAATAAATTAGGAAATAAAAATAAAAATTTCCTAGAAAAGAATCTACCTGAGAAAAAATTATATTTGTTTATGAATATTATTTTAAATACTCAGAAAAGAAATTTCTAAGTATTTTCTATTTAAATTTGTATCTATTTTTTGATATTATATTGCAGGATCATTTAAATTCTTGTTAACTATCTGACAATAATTATTTATCGGTTTGAATTGTGGAAAAATTTGTAATTCTTTAATGAGCTTTTGTTTGTGTTTTGTATGTTTACGTAGTGTTAAATTTATCTATAAAAATCTATGATTTTTTATCTTTCTTTTAATATTAAGATAATTTTTGTAAGACAAGGTTGAATTATTAAGATTTTTCATATTTCTAACAAAATTTTTTAATATAAAATGTATAGTTTTAAATTTATATTTTTGTTGTGCCTATTTTGTTAAAAACTTACAATTTGTTTATTTCAATTTTTCAGATATTTTTGTTATGGAATATACAATTAAAAAAATACCTAATTCTTCTAAAATCAAAAATATTTCTTTTTTCACTTTATATTTTATATATACTTCAACATTTTTATGTATTTTTCATTTATTTTTAAAAATGAAAAAAAATGTATTTTTCAGTTTTATTAATCTCAAAATATATATATATTATATTGATATATTCCGACCACCCATCGCATGGAAAATTAGCTAGCGGACAAGTCAAATGGTTATAAAAATAGCAACATCATAGGGAAGGAAATGATATTTAAGAAAAATTTTATTTTTTAATAAATAAAATTTCAGGTGACACAATATTAAAAAAAAAAAAATAGATTTAAAAAAATTCCACGATCACTATTGTACTTTTTTTCTTTCAAAGCAGCTGAACTAGCACTCTAATTTTTGGCTAGCACTCCTAACAAGTAATTGATTCATCCATTTCGATCGTTAAACCTGATGTTTACCATTTCATGGATACCATAGTCAAACTAAATTTTGTAATTTGAACAAGAAAATCCTGCTACAATAGCTCTTTATCGCATTGTGCCTTGTTATGCTATGTTTTCTATATTGGATATTCTTTTGGCCAGTGAGAGTAATTAAGATTTTTTTAAATTTAAATAATTAAAACTATATTTCTTACTTTCGAACCCATTTTGCCACTGTTGAGAATTTAATCAGCATTCGAGTCCTAAAGCATGTTGACTATATGGTGCTTCTTCATTTCCTTTATATATATGATATAACAAAATCATATTGTAATATTATTGTATTTTTACTGCTATCAAGGTTGTTATAAAATTATAATAAATGTATGTACAAAATGTTTTTTTCCTCTTTATATCATATATGACTGTTTCAAAGTTTTATATTTAAAATGCTTCCAAGTATTATATTTTTTATAAAGTGCAATAAAAATAGCTCTGTAAAAATTTGTTTTTATTTATTTTAAATGAAAACTACGCATTAATGCAAAAAATTATAAACATTCAAATACATGAACGGAAGTAACTTTTAAAGTCTGCATATCTGTATTCTCCATTTTTAAATTTGGTTTATGTATTATACTTTCAAATAATTATTGATATTCTAAAAAAATTACCTTATTGCATAACAATAATATGAGTATACTCACATAATGCTTTTCCTTAAACTATTTTAATTTAAGATCTGCTATTAAATGGAGATAAACTTGATAATTAATAGAATAACACCTAATTCAATACATCACAAGCTAAAGATTCATTTATTGGATATAATTTACTTCAAAAGATAATGGAGTTTAAATTCAAAATCATAATTTCTTGGATATGTTTATTCGTTTATCATAAAGCTTAGTTTGGTGAATTGTGTTTTCTGATTAACAGAAAGATTTTCTTAAAGGAAAATTAGCAGAATTAAGAATCTTTCTTACAATTCATCAATATACGGTTTAGAATTTGATTTTTGATATAACACAAAATTATTCTCCTTATCAAATGATGCATCAAAAGGATTAGATGTCTTTCTACAATACAATAAAATATTTAAAAAAAAACCCCTTATGAAGTAAACTTTGGAGTAGATCAAAGTTATTTTTGGCTGAACTTGATATAGATGTATCACAAGGTTGTCAGAAAATGCTTGGAAATTCTATTATCTGTTTACAATCAAATTAGTAGTTTTACAATTTTTAATGACCAAGTCCTTTTTATGCATTTGTGTGAACATCTATTTCTCTGAGAAATTACAAAGATTTCCAGTATATTTCAGTAGTGAAAAAAAAAAAAAAAAAATTCAAATAACACACAGTGACTGTCAAAGTATTTGCTCTTGTTCACATCTCTTTCTTTAGCATATGAATGTATATACAGTAGAACCTCTTTAAGTCAGAAACTTCCACAACTCAAAAAAAATTTTTGTTCCTTTCCCTTCAAGCCCAAAAACCTCCATGACTCGAAATTTCAACCCTCTATAAGTCGAAATAATGAGCCCACAAGCCATTTTGGTATATATTTTCCCTCCGTAATTCGAAAAAAAAAAAAAAAAAAATTGGAGCTCTGTATCTCGAACATTAGCAATGTTTGATTTTACAACCTTTACCATTTGAAGCTAATTACCTCTATAGCTCGAAGAAAAATAAGTTACCGACTTTAAGGATTTGCCGACAACGCACGTCATTGTTTTTTAGAAAACAATGTATGAGTATACAGTAAATAGAATAACCAATTCTATGAAATAGCAACTCGGAAGGAAAAGAATTTTCTGCTCTTTATAGCTTAGATAATGCTATAGATAGACAACGATCGAATCGTCTAAAGCGAAAAAATAAATAAATAATAATAACTGACTTTTTTAATACATAATATTTTTAATTTTCAGGTTGTTTCGGAATTATTTTGATTTTTTTTTGTAGTACATAATATAATTTTTAAGTTGCAAATAAACATGTTTATTACCTCTTAACTTGAATTTTCATTTATTTTACTTCTCTAAGTCATAAAGAATCTAGACCTCTACAAGTTGAATATTTCCATACAAAATCCTCGTAATCGAAATCCTCCATAAATCGAAAACTCTATAACTCGAATTATTTGGCGTCTCCTTTGAAGTTCGACTTACAGAGGTTCTACTGTACACACACATATAGGTGTATATATATATATGTATGTATCTTATATAATTCTGTACATGTGTTAGTCACTAAACTCCTCCTAAACGGCTGGACCGATTTTGATGAAACTTTTGTGTTTATTTGAGTGGGTTGCTGTATGGTTTAGATTCATAATTGGACCCGGTAGGTGGCGCTGCAATTAATATAATCTGTATGTGTGTTTGTCACTGAACTCTTAAGCGGCTTGTTCTATTTTGATGAAATTTTGTGTGTGTGTTTGACATGGAGAATGTTTTTATGCTATCCCCTTTGTTGTAAGTCGCCACCATCTGGTGGTACAGTATATCAACTTCTATACCTTTCAACCAATCTCTATGAAAATTGATCATAATATGTATTCTAGTTTGGAAAATAGGTTCTCGCTATCCACCTTATTGTTATTCGCCACCAGAGGGTGCTGCAGCATTTCGTCTTATATACCGTTCAAACGATATCGATGAAAATTAGTATGCACATACATTGGAACACGGAGAATACATTCTCACTGTGTAATTTTCTATATTACATTTTTTTTTGCTTTACAGTTGGAACAGTAATTAAATAAAAATACATAAATAGATACCCATACGATTTTTGAAATAAATAATTTTCAGTAGCAGATGTAAAATGGATGGCATGCAAAGAAACATACCGTTTTAACGCCGACCAAGGGCAGGAAAAAACGATTCCTTACTGCAACGGATGCCATTCCTGCCTAATAAGGTTTATCCTAAGAAATAGGGTACCAGTTTAAATTATTTATCGTCCTTCTGGGCGGCCGCCAATTGGCGACAAAATCAAGTCGTACCTCCTACGGAAAAATCCCCAAATAAATACTTATTACATCATTTGTAACACTTTCCTCCTTTTCATACGTGAAAAAAATCGGTTCATTGAACTAGGAAAATCCCAACTAAAATATTTAATGCTTAGATTTAGATATTTGACATAAATCAGACAAAACTAGAAATAAATTAATTTATTGAAAAAACATGGTTATCACTAGAGACAGCAGTGTGGCCAGAGTGGATGAGTACAGAGTATTGCTGAAGTTGTCCGCTGGTCTCTCGACCTCCACCCCGTACAGTTGTCCGTAGCAGTGACCAAAGGTTGTACTGCACATTTTAGACAGAATCTGACCTCCCAGCATGTCTGATACGTCCTCCAAGTACTCTTTGGCTTCTGCGTTGCATTTGTTTTCGGCGGCATTAGCTTTGCAGTTTTTGTGCCACTCGAAAGCACTGGAAAAAAACCCAAGTAATATATAAAAAAAAAATTTTTAAAGTCAATTCTTACTTTTTTTTTTCACTCTGTTGCAGAAAAGTCGCTTATAAATAATTTTCATTCATTTTTTTAAGTTTATCTGGCGCCATCTATTGGTAGATACATGCAACTTAAATGTAAAAAAAAAAAAAACTAAAATTAATTCATTAAATTTAATGAAGGAATTAATATTTGAAAAAAAACTGTATTAACATCAAGTATCAATCACTACGAGTTCAAAAAAAATGTATTTGACCTTGAGTGGACGAATAAAAAGTATTTTATGAACGATTGGAAATTTGAACAAGATATATATAGGGAGAGTGTCAGCTAATATAAGGAATCGAAAAAAGATGCAAAATGTAGTTTCGTGGAAATGTTTATTTTATTAATTTAATTTTTTTTTTCCCAGAAAGAGTCATTTTCATGCAATTACAAAGATAGTTCATTTTTTTTTAACTCCGTTTTATTTTTGCTTCGTACGACAACCCACATGTTTTTCGTTTAATTAAGGGGCTAAGTTAGTTTAATTAAAATAATTAATGGTGAGCCTTTTTAGAAACAATTTTCCCATCCAGACGCTTGTCATTAACAGATAGGACAAGTGGCACTCTGCAGTAAATGTTCTGTTTATGAAGGTGCCTCCTAACTGTCATGATTAACACTTTAGAATTCAGATGCTGATTGAGCTCTGCGTCACTTTGGCTGCAGTTGTTTTCTTTTTAGACTTTACAATTTGCTTCAATATCTGTTGGTCTCTTTCACTGAGCTTCTCTTTCCGTACACTATCTTGCTTTGCCGAGCTTATATTGCCACGCTGTATGTACGCCGTCATGACTTTAGACCAGGGGTGGCCAACCCACGGCCCGCCTTGAATATGTTTCAGGCCGAAAGATTTAAGAAAAATATATTTATTTTATAAATATATTTTTACGCACTTTTATAAAATATATTTATTTTATAATAGCCAAAATAGTGAAAACCAATGCATTAAAAAATACATTATGTGTGCCTCCATCTATTCAAAAATTAACTGCCGAAATGATGAGAAAAAAACTAACTAATTTAAAATAATATTCTTTGCAAATATAGGACAAATATTGCCTGTTTTATCTATTAGTTTACAGTTATGAGTTAGCAGAATAATTAAATTATATTCTGCGAACTCATGAGGCGCGCGTATCTTGGAATATCTAATATAACAGGTTCTAGGTTTCACTTTAAGTGACATCAGTGACGCAATTACCATGCTAGTTGAAGTTGTTAGCGCTTTTGGTTCAACTTACACAAGCGAATCGTTTTCTTCTAAAATAAAATTGACCCAACACGCTCAAACATAACGGACGCTAACCTGCAACACCCATTACGATGTGCAAATGCCCAAATATAGATCGATTTGCAAAAGCTAAGTGAAAGAGTGTAGAAACAAATGCAGCAGTAATAAAATAAATATTTTTTAATGATTTCTTTTTTTTTTTATTTCGTTTATATTGTTGTAGACACTGTTTCAAAAACGAAAAGATTCGATGGCATATGTGATGTTCAAGATCTTGCCTCATGTGTCGGACTACCTGCTGGGGTTTTCCGAATTTTCTCCCGCACGATACGCAAATACGGGATAGTTCCTCTCGAAAGGCACTGTCCTCCTTCTTCAGCGACATTAAGCTGAAGTCAGACTTCTACTTACAGGTGCTCCGTTACAACAGAAGCTGCGCTCATCTTTTTTAATTCCATGAGGGATACAACAACAACAACAACAATAACAATTAGCTTGAATAAGATCTTCATTCACAATGGATCCAAAATAATTTTTTATAAGTATCATTGCTGAGAAAGCTCTGTCAACATTTACTTGGTGGTACTTGACCACCGAGTGACTAGAGCGACTAAGTCCAACACTAGAACATCTGATGTCCGTGCGTTTACAAAATGGTTATATAGCATGTGTATGACATCGAATGTTAAGATAAAGTAAAATGACAGTGATTATTTTCATTATCAAGGAGGCCTAATGGCCGAGTGGCCAATGCTGTGGCGCTCGACAACTCAGGTTTCGGGTTCGAGTCCCAGTGGTTCAGAATCCTCTTTAAACCGTAGGTCCTGGTCTAATAGAACCGTTGTTGTGTTGTGACTAATCCTCAGTGTCCTGGAGTGCGGGACGGACATTCCATGAGTGATCTACTCATGGATGGAAGGAAAGGAGCAGCTTCTGTTGTGATGGAGCACCCGTAGGTAGAAGTCAGACTTTTGTTCCATGATGCTCTTACAATCATATGAGACCAGGACCTACGGCTTAAAGTGGATTCCGAACCACTACAAACATTCATGGCACCACCGGGACTCGAACCCCAAACCTGCGGTACCGAGCGCCAGCCACTCTACCATTCAGGGCCAATAAGATCGTAGAGTTGTATTATTACTCGTGTCCGTGGCATATCTTCAAGCTACACGCACCCCCTGGGTAGCGTTCAGTGAATAACGTCGGCGCAGTACTTGCTTATGGCATAAAAAAGAATTGTCTAAATCTTCTAGCTGATTTAGAAAAAAAATTCACTATAAGGAACAAAATTTAACTTAACTTAATTACATTCATTTTTCAAGTGCATATAAAACATTTTAGCAATATACGGAGAAAAAAAAAAAAGAAAAGAAAAGACAATGCTTAATTACTCATTAATATTAACAGAGTGGGAAAAGGTAACCTACCAGCAGCTGTAAAATATCTTGAGCCTTCCTGTCAAGTCGTCCTCCCTTATCTTCTTCTGAGATTCCTCGAAGTTTTCGTTGCAGTAGGCCGTGTCATTCTCGAGCTTCTTCCAGCAATCCAGATTTGCCAAATATCCTGAAAAAAAAAACAAATAATATTAAAAAAAAAACAAATTTTAAAGCCAATTCCTACATTTTTTTTACTATATTACAGAAAGTCCTTTATGAACAGCGGTCTGGTGGCTAGCGCTCTGGTCTTTGGTACCCCAGGCTTCAGGTTCGAATGCTGGCGGTGGCGTGGATGTCTGTGAGGGCTTCGGAATCCACTTTAAACTGTAGGTCCCGGTCTGTTTAACCTAAAGTGTGCACAAGATGACCGTAGAGCGACAAATCAAACCAAACCAAACCTTTATAAATAATTTTCATTCATTTTTTAAAGTTTATCTGGCGCCATCTATGGGTAGATACATGCAACTTAAATCTAAAAAAAAAATTAAATTAAATTTCTGAATTAATATTTGAAAAATTAATTAATTAAATTAAATTTCTGAATTAATATTTGAAAAAAGAACTGTATTAACATCCAGTGTCATCCACTACAAGTTCAAAAAAAAAAAAGTATTTGAACTTGAGTGGATGAATAAAAAGTAGTTTATGAACGATTGAAAATTTGAACAAGATATATATAAGGGAGAGTGGGAGCTAATAGAAGGAATGAAAAAAGATTAATTAATTTGTTTTATTATGGCATTAACATTTTCGCTGCATATCTCTCACCAACCCATGATGGGAAATCAACGCTAAAGAGCTAATCACGCGCAAGTGCGTGGTATGGGATGTCTCAGTAGGCAGTCAGTAGGCATGCGTACTGAGACATGAGGGCGGCATTATATGTGAGATGCGTCTGCTAGTATTGGCGTGGAGTAAGTGTTGGAAGATTTAGAGATTTTTTTTTAAGGGCGGGTATTCAAGCACTGCAGACCTCCCCTGGGTGCATGCCTTTTTAGGTTGTGTGTATTCTCCGAAAGATCATATTTCCAACTAAATTATATCTTTTACTAAAAGGTTTCCAACAAATAAAAACTTAACGATTAACTTTCATTTAACGTGATGCGTCACCAAATAAGAAACCACAACAGAGTAACGAGTCCACATAAACTAATGTATCTGCTCCGACTGTAGCTACATTTTAGCTACGTTCAATAATCATAATAGAGGCCTGATGACCGAATGGCTAGCGCTCTGGCGTTCGGTACCACAGATATCGGGTTCAAATCCCGGCAGTGCCATGGATGTTTGTAGTGGTTCGGAATCCGCTTAAAGCAGTAGGTCCCGGTCCTAATAGGATCGTAGAGCGCTACGGGGGCATTGTTACTCCGTGGCTTATCTTCGAGTTACTCGAGCCCCCTGGGTAATGCAAAGTGAGTAGCATCGGTGCAGCCCTTATGGCATAAAAAGATCACGGTCTACTTGCCAGCTGCGTTAGAAGAAATTTTTTTTTATCATAATTCATAAAATAGAGTGGCTGCATTAAAATACTGATCAGCAAAAGCCATAGTGAGTCGATCTAGAGATAAATCCGATTACACAAATCTTATATTCGACCTATACCCCCATCTAACTCATGGTAACGTGCTCCGCTAGCACGCAGGAGGACCGAGTTTCGAATCCACTGGCAATATTGTTGTACTGCTACACCACACAGCATCACTGTGCCAATAGCTGAGTGCCCTTTTACAGTTTGGGAATGATGTGGGTGAGAAGTCTGATTGGAATCAGTCACGCTCTATGGTCATATGAGACCAAGACCTACGGCTTAAAGAGGATTCATAACCACTACAAACATCCATGGCACCACCGGGACTCGAACCCGAAAACTGTGGTGCAGAGCGCCAGAGCGTTAGCCACTCGACCATCAGGCCCCTAATATTATTGTATTCACCGTTTTCAGAAACGAGTCTAATCGGTGTCGTTTGGGATTATAGACAGGCTACCTGCTGGGAGTTTTCTATGTTTCATCCCATGCCACACGCAAATGCAGAGCATTTATCTCTAAAAGTCTTCCCCGAAGATTACATTCTCCTCTTATCAAACAATCTATAATCATTAAATATATATTTAAAATACCAAGTATTTAACTAAAGATCATTCTCAATTTATATAGCAGATTCAGCGTTACACAGGACCAGGGCAGCCCATTAAGAATATTATTACCTAGTAAATATACACACATTATGCCTCTGATATGTGGACTACCGGGAGTTTTGCTGCAAGTTAATATTGTACCCTCTCTATGGTATAAATATATAGGGTATTCATAAAGGCGCGTTAGAAATACAAAACAAATTTTAGAAAGCCGAATGAAATAGCCGAGAGAAAATTAATGCAAAAAACACATCTATATATTTAAGTTTTCATCGCCTCGTTCAATTTTAATTTAATTTAATTTAATATATATCTATATGAGTACCATTAGTTGCATAAAGCACATCAAGATCAAGTGTCATTAAATATTCTTATATTCATGCTTGTAATATACTGTTATCAATAGTGGCAATGCCATACTTTGCTGTAGACTATTCATGTTCCTTTAGCTTTGTTCGATATATGTTATCTTTAACGTAACCCTACAGAAAGGAGTGATAACTGGTATGCGAAATATACAGGGTTATGTTAAAGACATCGTGTATCGTGTTTGTTGTTTCTTATCCCACTTGGCTGGCCATGCCCATACGTACTCATGATTGAAGGGGAAGGAAGCAGCTGCTGTTCTGATGGAGCACCTGTAGGTAGAAGTCTGACTTTGGCTTCGTGACGCTCTTACAGTCATAGGAGACCGGTAGGAAACCACTACAGACATCCATGGCACCGCCGGGATTCGAACCCGAAACCTGTGGCACCGAGCGCCAGAGCGATAGACACTCGGCCATTCAGGTCCCAAATTTGTGAATGCCAACGGCACGCGGTGTTCCCAGGTGGTCACCCACCCAAGTACTGACCGCGCCCAATGATGCTTGACTTCGGTGATCTGACGATGTATCGTACGGTGTATCGTACAAAGGTAAAGGAAGTTGAGTAGTCTAAAGCAAAGGATAGCGTTGCCATCATTTATAAAGGTATATAGCAAACACTTTAATAAATTACGGTATCATTTTGTTATTCTTCGTACAACTACTGTGATTTACATAACATAGCATTGCCATACATTGCTGTAGACTATTCATGTCCCTTTACCTTTGCTCGATACATGATATCTTTAACATAACCCCACAGGAAGACTTGGATAGGAGTGATTACTGGTGTACAGTACATAGGATTATACTAGTCTATAGCATAGGACAGCATAGTCTCCATTGAACTGGAAATCAAGTACCATTTTGATGTGCCACTGATGACAAATTAGAAATATATTAAATTAAATTAAAATTAAACGAGATAAAAAAATTATTTATATACGTCCCACTTTGTAATGACTTTCATTTTTTTTTTATTTGCAATTGTAACAAGTTTTGGAAATTGTTAAGACACTTTGTGGACATCCTGGCTTCATAAGTAATGCATACCTTTGTTAATGTCAGTTCCAGCCGCGCACAGATCTTGGACAAGCCTCAGTTTGCCGCCTGTCGTTGCTTCGAATACTATCTTCTGTGTCTGGTTCATGCATCTGAAGACAAAATCGTCCACGCAGCTCACGGCTGCTGTTTTGGTCCTGGAAAATAAGAAGTTTTACTTATAAAACTTAATGTCACGCCAATTTAACAAACAGAACTAGTATTATTTGATGAATTATGCAAGTTGTTGTTGTTGTTGTGTCCCTCATGGAAGGAGGAAAGAGGGATGCAGCTTCTGTTCTGATGGAGCACCCGTAGGCAGAAGTCTGACTTCGGCTCCGTAACGCTCTTACAGTCATAGGAGACCGGGACCTACGGCTTAAAGTGGATTCCGAACCACTAATTATACAAGTATCAGCACGTTAAAGAATTTAATATGAAATCTGTCATGTAGAAAAACTGCAAACAATCCAGCAGACAAACTCTACTTGTTTCAAAATGGCTTAGCCAATCAACCATATATAAATAATCATGTCTAATCCCCATACCTGAATATGACATAACGCTACCTATCAACAATAAACGTCCGCGCACCTCCCTAAACATACTAAATAAATAAATACTTTAATCAGCTCTCTCAATGTGTTGCTTTTATTCCCCCTATTTTATTTTTTATTTTTATTTTCTTTCTTACTGAGCAAGCCATTTCTCTTATCATTTACCTCCAAAGGAGCCATCAAAATAGAGGTATATGGAGTCTAACGCAAACAAAATGCCTCAATAATGTCAAACTGTCTGTCTGTTATATAGAACTTCAAAAACATATTCTTAAATAAATAATTTGTGTTGCTGTTTCTTATCCCACTTGGTCGACAGCAACATCTAGACCAAGTCCATGAACCCGAGTGTTAAACCGACGAATCATGATAAAGAGTAAAAACATTCAGCTTCGTTTTGTCCTTACGGCACAAAGACATGGGGCACCCAAAGGGAGAAGTTTGACTGTTCTACTGTGCCCCAAAAATAAGACCATTTATGTTTTTTTTTCAAAAACTCTTTATTTATTCTTCCAAATTTATTTCATCGCCTTCAAAGTAATCCCTTCTGGACACAATGCCAACTTTTTTTCCAATCCTCAATGCATGCTAAAAAGTCATCGGCAGGGATGAACTTCAAAGCGAGCGGCAATTCACGTTGATTCTCTTCAACCGACTCAAAACGGTGTCCCCGGAGTGGTCTCTTGAATTTAGGGAATAACCAGAAGTCGCACAGTTTGAATACGATGGTTGTGGAACGATATGGGTTTCATTTTTGGCGAAAAGGTCACGAAGAATCAATGCAGTGTTTAGTGTTATCAGTACCAATCGAGATTTGACGTTTTAAGAGACGCCTTAACTCTTGAAATGATTCGTGAATAATGTTAATCCTCAGGAATTTTCTGGAGAATTTGGCTTTTGATTGAAGTATTTTGTAGTATGGTTTTGAATCACTTTTCATGTTTTAGGTTGGGATTTTAAACATTTGTATTTCCAATGACTATAAGTACCCGTAGTGAGTTGATAAATTCCTTCTTTTTGAAGTTTCATATTTATCACTTTTTTCATTTTCCGGTGCTTATTGAGCTCTATAGTGCTTCTTATTGTATTTGGAATACTTCTTTCTGCATTTATGCCTAGAATTTTCACATTTTGATATATTCTTTTGGGTATTGTATGTGATAACGTTTCTTGAAGAATTTGGAATACTTTATTCTTCATTTACGACTAGAATTTTCAAACTTTGATATATTATTTTGGCTATTGAATGTGACAACGTTTCTTGTAGAATTGAGCTACTTCATTCTTCCTTTACGACTACATTTATCTTACTTTTGTATATTCTTTTAGAGATTCTTGAACAATTCATGCAGTTCTTGATCTATTCAACATTGCTATGTTCACGTGGCTGTTGAATTTGGCCATTCTTGTAGTATTCCAATCAATTGCTTCTTATATCTCGTGCATTTTTTTTTTTTTTTTTTTTTTTTTAACAGTTATTTTCAGAAAAATGTGGCCAAATACTTTCTACAGGTTTCCAAATCTAATCACTAAGAAAGAGTTTCAATAACTTATTTACAATTATGAAGAAACCACAAGCAAACCGAGATATATAAAATGTTTAAAATGCCCCTCAATCGATTCAGGCGAATCAAGATCGTTGTGAATCATTAGAATTATCTGTATGAAGAATCCTATCATTTTTCAAACAGAATCTTTTCTTAAATAAATGAAGAATCAGCATGTTTTATTCATTGCAATAAAACAGTAACTTGTAAAATAAAAACTAAAAATGTAATTTGCTACTTAAATAAATAAAAAAACATAATTATCAGGTTTCATAAATTTTCTGCCCATTTTTTCCAATTAATTAAAAATTAAACTTGCCAAAAAATATCATATTGTTTAATCTCCATACTTTAAAAATTCTTTAATTAATTTAATTAATTAAAGAATTAAATTCAATTAAGAAAATTAAATTAATTAAGAAAATTAATTTTTAATACCATATTTTTCGATGTCTGTACTATGAATAAATATATCGCAGTTTTATGAAATTATTTTGTTCGTAAATACAAACGTTTTAAAATGTTAATAATAACGACGATTTGTTAGATTGACGGAGAACCTTGGTTGCTTAGCAACCTATCTCCTGCTTTGTGAGTGAGGGAAGTTTCTTAAGCTTTAGGCCCGTTGATTAGATAGAAAAAGAGTAATATAAGTATATTATTAATTTATTTAAAAATTAATTATTCGAATTTTTTATTAATTAATTAAAGAAAAATTATGCATATATAATTTTTTTATATTGATAATAAAGTATTAAATGATAATAATAATACTTTCAATTCATACTATATAGCTATCATATGTGCACGTGATATCGTTCTTTTTTTAAATACATCGTATCAACGAATTGAAAATATTTATGTTTGCTTTCACCGGATTCGACTCAGACGATAAAGTATTATTATACTGAAACTCTTTATCAAAAATTAAAAGAAATTTTAATTTTTACCAATTC
This sequence comes from Caerostris darwini, assembly GCA_021605075.1. Classification (NCBI taxonomy): domain Eukaryota; kingdom Metazoa; phylum Arthropoda; class Arachnida; order Araneae; family Araneidae; genus Caerostris; species Caerostris darwini. Next base: position 8,932 of record BPLQ01009882.1, on the reverse strand, counting down.
TTTTGAAAAATAATTTTAGAAAAAAGTTTCTGCAAATGAATCACAATTTTTAATTTTTGTTTTATTTTATATTTACTAAATTTCGTTTTTTTAAAAAATATTTATCAATCGTTTGGTAAATATTTCGGCAAGAATTGAGATTCCATTTTGTGGCAACGTATGAATTAATTGTGTTCTAAGAAATTATTTTGTAATAGGATTGTTTATTTTTCTAATATTTAATGAAATGAATGAGTGTTAATGAAAACTTTTTTTTTCATTGTTCCTTTAAAGATGTGATTTTTATTTGCTTCCGAAATAACAGTTTGCTTTCTATTTTAAATAGTTGAAAAAAAGGAATACGCACAACAAAAAGTTACCTCGACTTTGGAACATCAATAGAACTTCAGAATGTATATATTTTTCGAAAAGCTGAAAAAAGTTGAAAAGTTGAAATATTTGAAAAAAATGAATTTGTCGTTTGGAATTGTATATCTCATAAAATGCAGATTTCAACGATAGCTACTTATTGTTTATTGTCTAATTAAAAAACAAACAAATAAGAAGAAAAAAAGTGAACCTGGAATTTTAAATGAAGGTATGATTTTTCTTGATGATAACTTTATGTAAGATACTAAAAAAAATCTGAACTATTTAAATTAGAATGGATAATTTGATAAAAAAATAATTTTTTGTGTTAATATAATTTTAATTATACTAGTTGATGAACATTGTAGCAATTATAAAGTTTTGAAATTATTATAATTTAAAATAAAATGAATATTTAGTAGTATATAAAATAAATAGAATAAATATTTCTTGAAAATCTGTGTCAAGTAATATCTGTTGCTTAACAGAATAATAAATTATGATTTTTCGTTTGTCCTATATAGGAAGTATTATTGCAAGGACTGTTCAGACTATTAAAAAAAAATTGATCAAATAATCATTGTTATAATATACGTTATGGCACTATGTATGTTATTGCATTATTAAAAGAATGTTATGCCATTGTGTACGCTATTCCATTATTATATATTAATTATTATATGTATGTTTTATAAAATCGATCAAAAACTGGAGGATAAATCAGTCTTTATGGTATAAACTCTAAAAAATCAAGTATTACTATTACAATTAAATCAACTATTACAATTCCAAAGTTGGCGTATTAGCGAATAATTTTGGTGTAATTTTATCTTAACAGCGATTATTATATTTGTCTAAATGATAGACTGAGTTAACAAACCATAATTCCACATAATAGTTTGGCGATAAAGCGATTAAATTTGGCTTGAAAGTAAATTAAGAATAAAATTTTCGCAAAATAATGAGATATTTTGCTAAAATTTTGGCAATAAAGCGAAATAAATGGGCGTAAAGTACAATTTAGGCATAATGTTTTTGGCATAATCGTGCTAAATTTTGGCGTACAAGCGATAGAATTTGGTACAAAAGTATTCAAGGAATAAAAATATTTTAGTGATAAAAATTCGCTTAGTGAAAAATTTGGCGGTAAAGCATTTCAAGGAGTAAAATTCTTTCAGGATAGTGATAATATTTGGCGTTAAAGCGATAAAATTAAAACACTTTCAAGAATAAACTTTCATTAATAGCTGTTTGGCAACTAATGTTGGCGTAATAGCAGTGTTTGGCGATGAATTTTGGCGAAATAGCGTTTTACAATGACTCCGAACTTCGGCAGCCATTTTGTTTGTTTACTTGGCGATTTGGCATCCCAGTGGAAGATTTTGGCGTAAAATTTTACCACAAAATCTACCTGGTACATTCATTACTATACATACTTGGCGACGACATCCTGGCGATGCATTTGGCACAAAAGGTACAGGATTCTAGATTTTTACCGTATAGGAAGTATTATTGAGGGACTGTTACGATTATTAGAAAAAAAATTGATAAAATAACCATTGTTATAATATATGTTATGGCGCTATGTATGTTATTGCATTATTATATGAATGTTATGCCATTATGTATGTTATTACATTATTATATATTAATTACGTAATAAAATACATAATTATATTATATGTTATATTTATATATAGGTATTATATATTATATTATTTTATATATTATATGTATGTTTTATAAAATCGATCAAAAACCTGGAGGTTTAATTTATGGTATAAACTCTAAAAAATCAAGTAATGATAAATACTATTACAATTCCAAAAAGAATAGAGAAAGATTATTTAAAAAAAACTATAGATCCGTTATTTCCAAGGAACCGTAGGCAGAGTAATTGGACGTCTGTGGAAAAAAGAGGAATGAATGATCGCTAGAGGGCGCTGCGACGCCAAGTTAATTGGGCGAAAGAAATGCGAGTTTGAGAGCGCGCTTGGAAAGCAAGAGAGAGAGAGGGGTAATCTTAGAAGTGTGAGAGGTTTTTTGAGAGAGATTTAAGTTTTATGGCATTAGAGATTAGAATGTGTGGTATTACTATTAACTTGTAACTATTGTACAAAGTTTTTAATTATTCCTAGTATGTGTAATAAAATAGTTAAGAATTAATTCAAGAGAGATGATTTATTTTGAGCCACCGTTGTGAACTAAAAGAACCCGGAAGTTGGCGAATTCATTTCTTCTACACGTGTTTTCGTCAACGTCTTCTTGCTAAAAGAAATTAATTTGAAACAAAAACTGATATTTATAGTTCTACATGTTGCAAACATATTTAACAATAATATCCTCTAATTAGATGTAAGCAAGAGCTACAATTAAGTGCTAATTATGAACTCAAACCGTTGTTATAAATTAGTTTTAGGCAATTTTTTTTGTATATAAAACATGTTTGGACAGGTTATTTCAGAGGCATGAGATGCGAAGGTTTTGTGAAAAATATATTCAAGCTTAAACAATGTCGGATAATGTGGTGAAAAAAAGTAAAAATTTATATTTCTATAAAAGCATTTTCCAAAATGAAAGAATATTTTGTAATTAAGGCAAAAAGAGTTAGAGTTAAAATTTTACACGATAAAATATTTGCAGCGTTATTGGAAATGTAATTGCATTAAAATTGAAATAAGTTAAAAAAATCGCAATATTTACCATAGTAAATAATGTAATTGCAAATTTTGTTGACAAATTTATCAATAAATTTATTGAGTACAGCTCGAATTCGATAAAAAAAAATAAGCATTACTAATTATTCAAAGATAATCATTACAGATTGGATTCCTTTTTAATTTTGACACTTTCTTACAATTCTGCCTCTTTTTTAAGTGTCTTACAATAATTACAAAATTTGTTTGTCACTAACTTGTTGAAATTTATTTTCTCAAGTGTTATATCATTCTTAAATACAGTCGATGTGTTCCACTAATTGTTTATTATTCGTTTTCCTATATATAAAAAAAAGAATTCTTCAAAAAGGTTTGATTTATTTTTTCTATTTTAGGTTAATGTAATGGTTTCTAGAGGAAAAGTTCAAGGTGATTATAATTAGTCCCACTTTCAAAATGCTGTAAAGAAAGAACCCCTCGTCACAATGAGTTCAAATTTGAGCTGAAGATATTTGACGATCTACGATCCTATTAGACCGGGACCTACAGTTTAAAGTGGATTCCGAACTACTACAAAAATCCATGCAACGCCTGGATTTGAACCCGAAACTTGTGATACCGAGAGCTAGCCACCAGGCCCTCAATTTGCAATCATATTACAAATTTTTGTGGTAATATATTAATATTAATTAATAAATTTTTTATTAGGTTTCTATTTTTTATTATTTTATTCTATTTTATAAGTCCTTTATTAATTTAATTAAGCATTTGCTAATTTGTAATTACACTTACACATTATTATTGTAGACTTGTTCCTTGTATCCGTTGGAATTTTTTAATCAACTTATAATGTCCTAATTCCCGCTATGTACAGGGTGATTATAATTAAAGTCTCACTTTCAAAATACTGTAAAGAAAGAATCACTCGTCACAAAAGAGTTCAATTTTGAACTGAAGATACTTAAGGAAGGGGGAAACGGCGTGGCATCAAAAAAGTTTCACCTATTTTTCCCATCCAATTTGGTATGACCTTGCCGTAGGATGGACTTTCCACTAACAGTGTCACAACTGTCAAAAAACCGAAACAATCAAGCATATTGAACACTACAGTTGGTTTAATGTTTTACTATCTCATGCTAAATACGTTTTCATTTCGATTCAAAATATCACTGGCAGCAGAATTCACTTTATTTATGCCACTTACAGCGCCATCTATGAATACACTTTGAAACTTTTTTTATGCCGTACCGTTTCCCCCTTCTTCAAGTATCTTCAATTCAAATTTGAATTCATTATACCGGAAAAAAAATTTAAGTTATTGAAATTAGAATGCATTATTTAATGAAGAATATTTTTCGTATTTTATATAATTTTTATTATACTAATGGATAAATCATTCAAAAATATAATTAATTATACTGTTGTATGTTATAGGCTTATTTCAAGTGATAATTCAGACCAAATTAATGCACATGAAAAAGAAGAACAAATTGCATATTCACATTTTCCCAGCATCAATATACAAACTAATTCAATAACAAGATGTCTCATTGTAAAAATATTATAGTTACGATTTCAAATCTACAAAAAGTCACATTTTATTTTTAATAAGGAATGTTTCTTTAATGTCACATTTTATATGAATAGTTAACAACACCTCTTGTATTAATGTATAAACAAAAATCATTGTTAAATACTGATTAGGAAACTTAACATTTGCTGTAAATAAATTTTCATGCCCCTTTTACTATCTTTTAAACTAAACTAAAGTATAATAACAGGCATTTATTTTCGGGTTTGAAAAATAAAGTGCTAATTATTCAAGAAAAACTCATTCTAGTTTAATTTTATGAAAATGTGTATGTGTAAGAAAATTGAATTTCACAATCTTTAACTTTAAATATTTAAATTACCAAGAAGAAATATGAGAAAATGTGTTCTTACTTACTCATTTAAAATGTATCAAAAGAATGGAATGTCGTTATTTTAACTTTATTTTGTTCCCTATTAATTTTTAATGTTTTTCAGTAAGTATGGAACGATTTTTAAATGTTTTAAGAATACTAAAGAATTTTTTCTTTTCTTAATGCAGCTGGCAAACACTTAGACAGTTGTCTTTGATGCCTTAAGCCAAGAGCTGCACCGATGTTTCTCAGTTAGCACTACCCAAAAGATGCGTGTAGCTTGAAAATAAGTTACGGAAGCGGAGTAACAATACAACCTCAACGCTCTACGATCCTATTAGACCGGGACCTACGGTTTAAAGTGGATTCCGAACCACTACAAACATACGTGGCACCGCCGGGACTCGAATCCGAAACCTGCGGCACCAAGCACAAGAGCGCTAGACACTCGGCCATCAGACCCCAACTAAAGAACCTAATTGGTATGAATTTACTCTTCCTTATTAAACGATTTTTTTTATAGGGTTGGAGGGCTTATATGACTATTTTTTTTAACTTAAGTAAAAAAATAAAATAAAATCTTTAATAACTTCTTTTTTCCCTTGTAAGTTAATTTAATAGAGTAAAATAATCTACTAAAACAGAAACCGAATAATTTGCAAAGCTAAAAATAAAGTATAAATCGTATCACAAGTATTTAAGAAGAAGTTTATATAAAGGTTCGACGCGAACGCAGAATTTTCGAAGACTATCTAAGAGTCTGCAATCCTGTTGTTGGAAAGGAACAAGTAATATATAAAAAAAAAAATTTAAAGTCAAAGCCTACTTTTTTTTCACTTTATTGCAGAAAATCCTTTATAAATAATTTTCATTCATTTTTTTAAGTTTATCTGGCGCCATCTATTGGTAGATACATGCAACTCAAATCTAAAAAAAAACTAAAATTAATTAATTATATTTAATTACTGAATTGATATTTGAAAAAGCTGCATTAACATCCAGTGTCATTCACTAAAAGTTTGAAAAAAATGTATTTGAACTTGAGTGGATGAATAAAAAGTATTTCATGAACGATTGAAAATTTGAACAAGATATATATAGGGAGAGTATGAGTTAAGAGTAGGAATTGAAAAATTTCTAGCAGGATACATTGTGCTCTTCAAGAGGCCGTCGGAAGTAATCACATCCTCTGTCGCATCTTCAAAACCCGAGTCCACTTTTTGATTCATCATTTTTTTCTTGAGTATTAGTGGTTTATTTGATAACCAGTATGAGCATTGACTAACAGCAATTAAAGACAGGTTTTAATAAGGTTTTATAATAGGATGAGAGGGGCCTGATGGGCGAGTGGCTAGCGCTCTGGCGCTCGGTACCCCAGGTTTCGGGTTCGAATCCCGGCGCTGCCATGAATGTTTATAATGGCTCGGAATCCACTTTAAACCGTAGGTTCCGGTCTAACAGGATCGTAGAGCATTGTGGTGGTATTGCTTCTCTGCGTCTGTAGTTTATCTTCAAGCTACACGTACCTACTGGGTAGTGCTAAGTGAGTAACGTCGGGGCAGCGCTTGCCATAAGGCATAAAAGGCTACTGTCTAAGTGTTCGCCAGCTGCATCAAAAAAAAAATATATGATGATGAGCTGTTTTTATATGAGATTTCTCCATCGCTACTAGAAATATGAAACGTTAAATAAACATAAACGAACACCAGTAGAAAATATACCTCAAAGATGATGAACTAGAGTGAATCACATACGTTTGTAACAAATTGCAAAAAAGAAAACACATTTATACTTATTATTAATATTTATTCATTTTTTGATATATTTGGCGGGGAATATTTTTTACGCTTAAGTAAACAAAAAAAATCTTTAATATCTTATTTTTTTCTTTTATAGGTAATTTTAATGGAAGAGTCTACTAGTATAGAATGGGGAGTTCGAATAATTTACAAAGTAAAAATAAGGTATAAATCGTATATCAGTATTTCTATTTAGCGCAGTATTAAAGGTGCGTTACGATCACAACATTTCAAAATCCGTGGAAAGCTCTGCAATCTAGTTGTTGGAAAAGAAAAAGACAGAGATCACTCTGATATTTCAGATGCATCTGGCGAAGTTGTGCTACTAGAAGAATGCAATGATTTCACGCAACTAGGTGAAGTTGAACTCAACACGCCATTGGAAGCAATCACATCTCGTCATAAAGCCCACAAGTTTCAGGTATTATTTTCTCTACAGAATTTGTGGTTTGATTCATAGTCTGAATGTATAAGTTATTCCGAAAGTACAATCTCATTAACAACAACAACAACAGCAATATATTCAGTACCAAATTTTCGATTCTGATTGCTCTTTATTTTAAAAATTTATTGCTTTTGCAAAAAGGCATTACGAGAATTTTGATGAGAAACAGACCGATTTTAATCGCTTAAAATAGGATGAGAGCTCTTCAAATCAGATTTCTCCAATTCTACTAGAAATATGGAACATTAAATAGATTTAAACTAACCCAAGTAGAAAATACGCCTTAAAGATGAGAAATTAGAGGAACAACACTTCTTGTGAAAAGTTGCAAAAAAAGAAAGCACAGTTCTGTATGTATTTTCCAACAAAATTCAACTGCCAAACTCATGATAATTCAACCTTGGAATATGAACACAAAAAACCTCATCCTGAGAAATGTATTCCGGAAACAGCAGTCAAGACGAGTTCTTCACCATCTATGGGAATGATACCCACGTCCATACCATATTCAGAAGAAATGCGATTCTGAGAAATACGATTCGATTTTACAAACGAAGTCGTGAAGAGTAGACAAACAACAATCTTTCAACCATCTTTTCATGAATACCGAGTGAAACGAAACAGAAAATTTAAAAAATATAATGATTCCATTCAGTACAGTTTAAAATAATCATAAAAGTTATCATATTTTTTTTTTAATTTTGTTCTTAAGTTGTAAACTGCAATTTTGGTTCACAAAAATAATTCATCATTTTAAACTTTTTAAATATCTTAAACTGAAAAATTATAATGTAAAAATAAGTACTGCTTACTTACGTTAAGAACTACTGATTATTTAAAATGATTTTTTTTTATTTTTAAATACCTTGTTGAATGTCATTTTTATATACAACTATTGTAATGCAATTTATAATTAACTCTCTATTATAATTATATATGTTATTAAGTATTCTATGTCATTCACAGGATTATTCTATGATCATTTCACATATTTATTTTCAAAGTTTTACATAGCAGTTAATATGTGATCATCCATCTGAACGTCAATTTAAATGGAATATTAAGAGAAGGTTTCTCTTTTTATTTCTATCTTTTTAGTTATCTTTATTATATAATTTTGTTTTAATTTAAGTTTTTTAACCATTATTGCTTTGTCTTAAAAGAGTGCCTGGAAAATTTGTTGTTGGTGTTAAATATAAAATTATTATAAACAGAAAGAAAATCGATTTAAACATATACAACTTCAAAATTTTTTACGACTATTTACAAATATAATGTGACAGAGTGTAATTATTATTGTTCATCTTGGAAGTTTCAGGATATTCTTCGAACCTGAAATAAGATCCATTTATTTAAACTTCGAAACCAAACCAGGAAAATAAGCTAAAACAATTTACAAAATTCTAAAAATAAAATGATTTAGAACAAAATTTTAAGAAATTATAAATGAAAAATGTGAAAATGAGGATACAAAAACATTGACAAGGGAATATTTTTTCTAACTCTCTCCGGTATTTAAAATCTGTTCCCTTTAAGGAAGTCATTGAACTACTGAACTTCAATCATTCTTCATTGCTGTAATGCAAATGTATTCCTTGACTTGTTTTCTGCATTTACAACAACTATTCAGCAATTCTTTAAGCTGCAGAATTATGAATATGATATTAATACATCTGCTTCAATCTTCGTGTATGTTATAGTTAGCAATTTCCATGCTGCAGGGAAACACAAACTTTTAATGGTTATCTTTCGTAACAAGACGCTCTCACCGTTCAGAAG
>BPLQ01009880.1:0-91946 GCA_021605075.1 Caerostris darwini | reverse complement strand
TCAGTTCAATATCTAAATAACTGGACAAATTTTGGAGACAGGGCTGAGCTTATAGTGAGATGTTCTCCGAGTCAATACAATGGAAAAGCAATTAAAGATCTCTGGACTGTCCCCCTGACATATGACTGGTATTTGAGAGATTTCTCTGCTTTTGGGGTGCCATAAAGCCAACAAACTTTGCTTATCACGTTTTACCAGTGGGCACTTGAAGAGTCTCACCTATGAAAAAGGGCAAAAGACTTTTGGGAAATGCACCAAGTATAGGGCTGCTCAAGCATCGCCTGTTCATATTTTAAACTGTATCAATTTTACATTAGATGAAGTTTTTTCTGAATCTCTTCTATTCTTGACTTTTTAGAAGCTTATGAACATATGGATTTGGTCTAATAGCTAGACCTATCGGGAATCAGAAATAACAACAACACAGGTTAACTATTTAACTTACCATTACAGGTTAGAGCAGTTATATCCTCAAAGTTAAAATTTCATTGAAAGTGAAATGTGAACTCACAGGTTAAATTTTCTTTGAAAAATTTAATGCTTTTTAGTTGACAAACCTTTGTACATTTGGAAAGAAGTTAGACAGGCATTATTTTTATATTCCTTTGATTTATGTATTGTTGGTGTAAAGAGTTGATAATGGTATTTTCTTTTTATTCATAATATCGGCTGCAAAAATCACCAAACAATTGGATTCAGTTATTAAATACCAGTGCACGTGCTTTTAAAAAATTTTCCATTATTATTAATTATCAATAATATTTATTTATTTATTTAATATTATTTGTTAATCTTGATTGATTTTTTTTTTTTTAGTACTTCATATCAATGAGAAAAAACGTCAATTTAAAATGTTAACGTCAATTTAAAAGTTACGTTAACGTCAATGTAAAAGTATTCAAAAACTCGTTATTTAATACAAAATAATCAACTTAATCGCAATTTATTGCATAATTAGAAAGCTTTCATGGACTATATTACCTGTTTTTATTTATATACAAATTATTTATTACCTACAAATTCAATATTAAAGCCTATAAGTATATGCAAACAAAGATGTCCTTTATTTATATGAAGACATATAAACAATTATAAAAGTTATGCGGGCATATGGCATTATTAAAATACACTATGGCATTAATTCTGTGAAACCCAGCTTTAGGTTCACGTAACGACACAAAATGAATGCAAATTTATGTAAAAGAAATGCTTTCGTGCGAACCAAATGGAGAGGGAAATCCAAACGGTAAATAAACTTCGCACGAAAAAAAAGGTTTCCTTTGTCTCTCTGAAAAATGCTTTGATTTAAGTAGTAATTGTGCATAAAAAGATGACTTATCTGAAATTGATAACCTGCAAAAGTTTTGAAAAGTTGGTAAAATATTCTACTGTTGGCATTGCTCTATTGTGCAATTGTATTTTATTTTTAGATGGAAAAGAAAGGGCTTCGAAGAAAAGGAATTAAGTCCATAAATAAAACTGTTTGAAGAATTAAAAAGGAGATAATTTTGTAGCACATTTTTACATCGCTATCCTTTAATTTGAAATTATATGCTTCATAAAATACCTTCATTAAGATGACTTACAATTTTTCTTGATGTAACTTTTTCATATGTAAATAGACAGCAGAAATTCAACAAAGGTATTAATATTTATCTAAATCCAGTATTAAGTCATCACTCTAAAGGAATGATTCTTTTGAAGATCCAGATTCAAAGCACGATGAATAATGCATTGAATGTTTTTATTCTACAAAGACCCTTTGACGATCCTTTGATTTAAAATTCTTAAGGAAAATCTTTGTAGAATAAGGTTTGTGGAATTTTGGGTTGGTACTTATTAATCAGTACTTATTTCATAACTGATTAAAAGTATACATTACTTTAACAGGCTCATAAAGTGAGATAGACTGTTGAAATATTCCCTTATTTATCTTAAGAGCAATTTAGAAATATTTTATCGTTATGCCTTCACTAGTACTTAAATATAATAAAATATTGTTCCCCTTACAAAATCATTTGTGAAAGATTTATGAAAGGATATATATTTAATGGAAAAATTAAGGTTACTTAGTTTATGGTATGAACAATAAATAATCCACTCAAGTATAGCAGCATTTTCAATCAATTATGCATAATTTTGGAAATACAATACTACAATCCTAAATTTTGCCTTCCCCTTTACATTAAGCAGAATTAAGGATTTTACTGGACTAGACTGCTTTGGATTCGATGGCAGAATTTCAGATTGCTTAGGATTGAACTCAGTCAATCAGTCGTTCTTATTGGAAAATATAGTTGTAACATGGAAGGTGTATAATTTTTACTACTGGTACAGATGGAAGGAGGAATGGAAATATACATTCCCAGGAAGGAGGAATGTATATTTTTTAACGAATACATAATAACAATCTATCACCCAAAGTTGACAGCAGATAAACTCTGTTGTAGATAGTTAAATTGCATGCACTTAATGTTTTGTACTATTGACAACAAACTGTCCCTCAAATCTGATAGGAGATATTCTGTGTCATGTATAATGAGACCTCAGGAAATTAGCGACTGTCTGTACGACTTTCACAGATCGAACCAATTACAGATGAAATATGGACTACACCATGAGTTGCTGCATCGTGATGGGTGATAGATCGTGGGCTGCGAAAATGTTCACTCCAATGAGAAGTGAAGGAAGCGGAACCCCTTCCTTTGGCGCTTCTTCTTAAAGGGACGTTTTTGGAAAAGTAAGCAGAGAGTTCTGCGGCGAGTCGACCAGAAGTGTTGTTGACTCTTTTTCTCTGAAGTGACAGAATAGGTCGGAATTTCCACCTGTTGCCAAACTAAGCCCCTTGTGGTTTCGTGTATCACTTTATGTGATAATTAAGGTCTGCTGCAGACCACGTATTTGAGATTCGTCATAAACTCGAGAACTTTGAAAATATCCGACCTTGAAGTGAATTGCACTCGTGAATCATATTATCTTTAATTTAAATTTTTTTTATGTAAATAGGGTTCTGTATATCTATATAATGTTTGTAAATAAAAATTAAAGTGTTCCCATGAACCTGAAAGTGGCCTTCTACTTGAAACCATTACAGGTCTAGTATAGGCCGAGATGTTACAATATCATACCAAATCAACATCATATTTATCCATGGTTAAAATATTAACGTGAAAAAATTAAATTGTTTACTTTTCACTTTGAAAGAAGTATCTACAAAGACGGTAAAAAATGAAATAAAAAAAAACCAGCTCACATCTGGCAATGAAGAAGCAATGCAAATCCAATATGCTGTTGTTGCAACTCTTGTAAGCATAAACAAGCTTGCTGAAATGACTCCTGGTAGAACCATCTGAGCAAGACTTCTTCCTTCACCGCAATGGCTGAGAACGTATCCTACTCAACTCTATTCGGCTGTTCTCCACATTTCATTAAGTTTTCTGTGTGAAGCTGTTTTCAGGGACCATTTCACCAGACTCGAATTTTCAAAATCATCTTCGGAGGTGAGGACATCTGTTGTAGATGACTTGAAGACTGAGCATAAATTTTTATGAGCCATGTTGGCTTTAATGGCTATTAGGCTTTTTAGCAATTCTTAAGGTATTGCATACTTGAAATAGATTCTAGCCAGGTTCAGGAACTGGATATGATTATTAAAAATGAAGATAAAGGGGGATGAGTGGGAGTAATTAGAACAATGAAGTGCAATCTGAAAATAATTTAAACTTTTTGGAACAATTCTGTTGTGGTATCAACTTTTTGCGGATGATAAGATGTTAAATTAAATAAACTAAAACTTAATTAATCACATTTATTAAAAACTCATTCATTGCAAAGTTATATGTTTATGAGAATTCTGCCTACTTAAATATGGGGAAAAAATCTTCCCATTTTAAAATGGGAAGATTTTTTATTTATAGAATTGTGAAATGCATGTTTAAAGCCAATTTTGCATTAATTAAAAAAATGTGTTTATTAAAAATTTCGAAATAAGGAATTTATATTTCAAACCGCACGACTCGTGGTTCAGCGGTAACGTGCGCTGCTGGTGAGCATTAGGGCTGAGGTTCCATCCGCTGGCGATTTTGGACTTTTTGAAGAAGACTCGACGGCGCGTGGAATATTGCATCAGGCCACGTTAGTCGGACTGCTTGGCGGTAGTTTTCCATGTTTTTTCCCATATAATACTCAAATGCGAGGTAGTACCCCTTAAATGTCCTCCAAGGAGGAGGCACAGTCAATTCAATGACACGGAAACAAGTCAGACTTCTACCTGCGAATGCTCCATCGCAATAGAATTGCCCCTTTCCCCTCCATCCATGTGTATACTGTTCATGTGACGTCCGTCCCGCAGTATAAGCACACTGAGGATTAGACATAACGCACATATTTTAAACCATTCTGCATAAATTTTCTGTGCAATAAAATTTTTTTAACATTTAATTCTTTTAATAAACCACATGAAAATTAAATAAGAAAGCTGCTTAAAAAATGCATTATGGGATGTTATTAAATTGTTCTCGTATATTTCTTATCCTATTTTCTGAAAATTAACCAGAACCCATGCCACGTTTTACATCAGAAACGCTAATAAAAAACATCGTAAACAATAATTACGCAAGTTCCCAAACGTGTACATTTAACTAAAAGCGATACATAAAATAACAATAAAAAAGACGAAAAACATCACATTTCTTTATCAAGTGTGTCTCCTAAATAATAAAAAGTAAAAAACGAATTTACTTCTGAAACTCAACTAAAAACACACAAGTTTAATGAAAAGGTAATTGAGGGAAAAAAAAGCCCTTCTAAAGAAAAAGGGAAAATTCCCTCAGAGGGTAAAGGCTCGTTCCCACCCAGGCGAGAGACGTGAAGATTCAAGAGGCAAGCGACAAAATTTTTTCGACCCCTTCACAGCGAAACGTCAGAAATAGCATTACGCCTAGTGAAAAACCGCTTCGAGTTGAAAGTTGGCCCACTTCAAGCGGCGGACTGCAAACCGGTTTCAGGCGACCGCGGTGAGGCTAGTGACTGGTCAAAGTTTTTCGCTTGCATCTTCTCGCCTTGGTGAACACGAGCCTTAAGAGCCACGCAATTAAGTGCATGTGATGGCATCTGAAACTAAAGACAAGAGTCCTTTAAAGTGTCTCAGTAATGGATGTCAGAGAAATCGCTGAACAAGCCAAGCTGAGCGAGTCATTCTTCCAGAGTAATGTCTTCTTCCCTTTTCTGTTTGACCCTTTTTCCAGCTTTTTCTTTTAAATATTCTATCTTTCTCCCCCCCTACTCCTCCAATAAGGTGAAGCTTAATAAGCCGACGTCTCATCAGATGAAAGAACATATCAACTCGGAGATCCGGTGAACTTTTCCGGAAATAAAGGACTCTTTTAAAAGTCAAGAATCAAATTACTTTATGTAAGAGGAGGAAAATTAAATAATTTCGTGGAAGAGAAAGAGATGTTTTTGTTTTTTAAGAAATTCGTAATTTTCCTTAGTAGAAGGATTAAAGTTTAATAATCGTTGCTTTAACTGCTGGTTGAAAGTTAAGTTTAATCGATGGAAACATGTAATTGGAATCGATTTTGAAATATAAAACGCAAATGAAATTGATTTCTGAAAAAATTGTTTTTAACAAACACTTTAATTTAGAGAAGTGTAACATTTTATTTGCAAAGGGTAAGAATTAATTTCAAGAATTATTAACAAAAAGCTTCATTATTTTAATTATATCACAAATATTTAAATTTTATATTTTTTATTTCGAATTTATTACTTTAATTATATGAATGTGTGTTCGTTATGTTATTAATTCCAACTGATTAACTGCATATTTTTTATCCAATTTTCTGAGAATTAACTAGAATCCATTTCACATTTTTCATTTTTCATTTTCAGAAATGCTAATAAAAAAACATCCTAAACAACAAAAATTAGGCAAGTTTCCAAACGTGTTGATTTAACTAAAAGCGATACATAAAATAACAATAAAAAAGACGAAAAACATCGAAATTCTTTATCAAGTGACAAACTGAACAAGCCACGCTGAGCGAGTCATTCTTCCACGGCAATGTCTTCTTCCCTTTTGTGTTCGACCCTTTTTCCAGCGTTTTCTTTTAAATATTCTCTCCCCCTCCACACCTCCAATGAGGTGAAGCTCAATAAGCCGACTTCTCATCAGATTAAAGAACTTATTAAGACGGAGATCCGGTGAACTTTTCCGGAAATGAAGGACTCTTTTAAAAGTCAAGAATCAAATTACTTTATGAAAGAAGGGGAAATTAAATAATTTCGTGGAATACAAAGTGGTGTTTTTGTTGCTAAGTCCTTTTTTCTCAAGAAATTCGGAATTTTCCCCCGTTGTAGGGATTGAAGTTTAATAAACAATGTGCTAGAAACACGTACTCTAATCGGAATCGGTTTTGAAATACAATACGCAATTGGAATTGCTTTCTGGAATAACTGTTTTTGAAATATATTTAATTTAGAGAAGTTTAATCTTGACTGTAAGAATAAGAGAAGTGTAATTTTGTAAAAAGTAAAAATTTATTCCTAGAATTAACAATAAATAGCTTTCTTATTTTAATTATACATTTTTTATTTTAACTTTAGTATTTTAATTATTTGAATATTAAAATCTTTCACTGTATGTAATTAAGTTTAACTTTTTAATGTTATTTAATCCCCTCCCCCAATTATAAAAAAACAACAATTAATCATGGAACGAGCCAAGATATTCAGCCTCTTGGTTAGTCGGACTACATGGTCCGCGTTTTACGGTTTTCTCCCATACAGTATGCAAATGGGGGTAGTTCCGCCCTGAAAGTCCATCAGAAATTCACTGTCCTCCCTCTTCAGCGTCACGGAGCCAAGTCAGACTTCTACCTGCGGGTTCTCCATCACAACAGAAGTTAATACTTTCCTTCCATCTATGAGCAGATTATTCATAGAATTTCCATCCCTAACTGCAAAACACTGAGAATTAGACACTGAGACACACAGCGCACATACTTTAAACCAGTCTGTATAAATTTACACCACAATAGTAAAATTTTAACATTTAATTCTTTTAACAAAACACATGGAAATTAAATAAGAAAACTGGTTAAAAATACGTTATTGGATCTTATTAAATTTTAAAAACAAATATTCTTCGTGTATTTTATTTATCTAGTTTTCTAGAAAATTAAGTAGAACCCATTTCACAAATTTCATCAGAAACGCTAGTAAAAAAACATCGAAAACAACAAAAATTACAAAAGTTCTCAAACGTGTTAATTTAACTAAAAGCGATACATAAAATAACAATCACAATAAAAAGACGAAAAACATCGAAACTCTTTATCAAGTTTGTCTCCTAAAAAAAAAAACGAAATTACTTCTGGAACTCAACTAAAAACATACAAGTTGAAAAAAAAAGGGTAATCAAGGGGAAAAAATGGTGAAAAAAACCCGTGAAAAGAAAAAGGGAAAAATTCTCTCAGATGGTAAGAGCCGCGCAATTAAGTGCATGTGATGGCATCTGAAACTAAAGACAGGAGTCATTTAAAGTGTCTCAGTAATGGATGGTCAGAAAAATCGCTGAACAAGCCAAGCTGAGCGAATCATTCTTCCAGAGTAATGTCTTCTGCCCTTTTTTTTTTGTTTGATCCTTTTTCCAGCGGGCGGCGTTTTCTTTTAAATATTCTATCTTTCTCTCCCCCTCCAATGAGGTGGAGCTTAATAAGCCGACTTCTCATCAGATGAAAGAACTTATTAAGTCGGAGATCCGGTGAACTTTTCCGGAAATAAAGGACTCTTTTTAAATGTCAAGAATCAAATTAGTTTATGAAAGAGGGGAAAATTAAATAATTTCATGGAAGACAAAGACGTGTTTTTGTTGTTAAGTCCTTTTTACTAAGAAATTCCTAATTTTTCCCCGTTGTAGGGATTATAGTTTAATAAACGTTGCATTAACTGTTGGTTGAAAGTTTACTTTAATCGATGGAAACACGTAATCGGAATCGTTTTTGAAACACAATACGCATTTGGAATTGTTTTCGGTAATAATTGTTTTTGAAATATATTTTAATTAAGAGAAGTGTAATAATTTGTTTGAAAGGGTACGAATTAATTCCAGGAATTATCGATAAATAGCTTTATTATTTTAATTACGTACTTTTTATTTTAACTGTATTATTTTAATTATTTTAATGTTTGAATTTGAGTTCTCTATGTTATCAAATCCTTTTAAAGATGAAATTTAATTCACTCTGAATTCTAAGAAAACGACAGTTAATCATTGGAATTCTGTTGAACAAATAATAAGCTATTTGGAAAGGTTATTATCCTGTTTGCAATCTATAAAGAAAGAACTATTGTAATTGAGTTAAAAAAATTATGCAATATTTATGCCAATTTAGTTTAATCGCCGTAACGATTTTTCAAATACTCTTTTAAGAAATTACTTCTTTATTGGCGCAACAGCCCTTGGTGGGCAAAGGTCGTCTGCTTACTGGAATATTTCGAATCATGAGATGTTTTCTTTTGACGGGGAGGTTGTCAGCCCTACGCCCAACACTCCACAGTCATATGAGACAGGAACCTATGGTTGAAAGTGAATTCTGGACCACTACAGACATCTATGGCACCGCCGGTTCTCGAACCCGAAAAAATCCGGTGTCATCAATCGTCAGAGTGCTAGTCACTCGGTCATCAGGAGCAATTAATTTTGAAAGCATAGAAATAATGTACAACAAAAAAAAATTATCCCAAACTATTAACTTATGAGTAACAAACTGAAATATTCCTATTATAAAAGTACACAGACACAAAATTTATCATCTTAACTGGCTCGATAGCTCGTTGTGGGCCTTGGCCTTCTTTCTCCTTTTGGCCGTGTACCTCCAGTTTTTTATCTTAATAATATTAAAATCAGAGTCCAAACAGTCGATCCATCTATTTTTCGGACTACCCCTTGGCCGTTGCCACAGGAACAAGATTATATATATATATAATAATACATTTATGATGTATGTTTAAAGTCAATTTTAAGTTAATATTTTTAAATGTGTTTATTCAAAATTGTTGCTTTTTTGTTTTTAATTTTAACTACTTTGTATAAATTTACATCACTATAGAAACATTTTAGCATCTAATTCTTTTAACAAACCACATGGAAATTAAATAAGAAAACCACTTTAAAAATACATTATTTTATCTTGTTGAATTTAAAAAAAAAAATCTATTCTCGTATATTTTTTATCCAAATTTCTGAAAATTAACTAGAACCCATTTCACATTTTTCACCAGAAAGGCTAATAAAAAAAAACCAAAAATCTAAAATAATAAAAATTACAAAAGTCCTAAACGTGTTAATTTAACTAAAAGCGATACATAAAATAACATTAACAATAAAAAAAAGACGAAAAACCGATATTCTTTATCAAGTGTGTCTCTTAAAAACAAAGAAACAAAAACGAAATTACTTCTGGAACTCAACTAAAAACACACAAGTTAAAAAAAAAAAAAGTAAGCGAGGGAAAAAATGGGAGGGGAAACGCCGCCAAAAGAAAAAGGGAAAAATTACCTGGGATGGTAAGAGCCGCGAAAATTAAGTGCACGTGATGGCATCTGAAACTAAAGACGAGTAATTTGAAGTGTCTCAGTAATGGATGGTCAGAAAAATCACTGAACAAGCCAGGCTGACCGAGTCATTCTTCCAGAGAAATGTCTTCTTCCTTTTTTTTTGTGTTTGATCCTTTTTCCAGCGTTTTCTTTTAAATATTCTATTTTTCAACCCCTCCCACCCCCAATGAGGTGAAGCTTAATAAGCCGACTTCTCATCAGACGAAAGAACTTATTAAGTCGGAGATCCGGTAAAATTTTCCGGAAATAAAGGGCTCTTTTAAATGTCAAGAATCAAATTACTTTATGAAAGAGGGGAAAATTAAATAATTTCGTGGAAGACAAAAGGGTGTTTTTGTTTTGTAAGTTCTTTTTTTTAAAGAAATTAGAAATTTCCTCGTCGTAGGGATTAAAGTTTAATAAACGTTGCTTTAACTGCTGGTTGAAAGTTAACTTTAATCGATGGAAACACGTAATCGGAATCTGTTTCTGAAATACAATAAGCAATTGGAATTGTTTTCGGGAATAATTGTTTTTGAAATATTACCGAAAACAATTTTAATTTAGAGAAATGTAATGTTTTGTTTGAAAGGGTAAGAATTAATTCCTGGACTTATTGATAAATAGCTTCATTATTTTAATTATATATTTTTTATTTTAACTTTATCATTTTAATTATTTTAATGTTTGAATTTGAGCTCTCTATGTTATTAATTCCTTTTAAAGATGAAATTTAATTCACACTCAATTCTAAGAAAACGACAATTAATCATTGGAATTCTGTTGAACAAATAATAAGTTATTTGGAAAGATTATTATCCTGTTTGCAATCTAGAAAGAAAGAACTATTGTAATTGAGTTAAAAAAATTATGCAATATTTATGCCAATTTAGTTTAATCGCCGTGACGATTTTTCAAATATACTTTTAAGAAATGACTCATTTTAAGAAATTCATTGGCGCAACAGCTCCTTGGTCGTCCAAGGCGTCTGCTTACTGGCAGATTTCGAATCATGAGCTGTGTTCTTTTAACGGAGTAGGTGGTCTATCCCTACGCCCAAAGCTCTACAGCCATATGAGACAGGAACATACGGTTGAAAATGGATTCTGGACCACTACAAACATCTATGGCACAGCCGGTTCTCGAACCCGAAAAAATCCGGTGTCATCAACCGCCAGAGTGCTAGTCACTCGGTCATCAGATCCAATTAATTTTGACAACATAGAAATCATCTATAACAAAAAAAAAAAATCTATCCCAAACTGTTAATTTATGAATAACTAACTGAAATATTCCTTTTACATTACTGCACAGAAACATGATTATATATATAATTTACTTACAATGTATGTTTAAAACCAATTTTGCGTTAATTTTTTTAATGTGTGTATTCAAAATTGTTGCTTTTGCGAAATAAACAATTTATATTTTAAACTACTCAGCATAAATTTACTTCGCATTACAAAAATTTTAACATTTCTTTTAACAAACCACATGGAAATTAAACAAAAAAATACATTATTGGATCTTATTAACTTTTAAAAACTAATATTCTTCGTATATTTTATTTATTTAGTTTTCTAGAAAATTAAGTAGAACCCATTTCACATCTTTCATCAGAAATGCTAATAACAAAACATGGAAAGCTACAAAAATAACAAAAGTTCCCAAACGTGTTAATTTAACTAAAAACGATGCATAAAATAACAATAACAATAAACAAAACGAAAAAATCGAAATTCTTTATCAAGTGATCTCTCTAAAAACAAAACAAGGAAAAACGAAATTACTTCTGGAACTCAACTAAAAACACACAAGTGCAAAAAAAAAAAAAAAAAAAAAAAAAAAAAATGTAATCAAGGAGAAAAAAAAATGGGGGAAAAGGGGCCTTAAAAAGAAAAAGGGAAAAATTCTCTCATATGGTAAGAGCCACGCAATTAAGTGTATGTGATGGCATCTGAAACTAAAGACAAGAGTCATTTAAAGTGTCTCAGTAATGGATGGTCAGAGAAATCGCTGAACAAGCCAAGCTGAGCGAGTCATTCTCCCATTTCCCATTTTTCATCAGAAATGCTAATTAAAAAAACCCAAACATGTAAACTAACGTAAAATTACAAAAGTTCTTAAACGTGTTAATTTAACTAAAAGCGATGCATAAAAAAACAATAATAATAAAAAAGACGAAAAACATCGAAATTCTATATCAACTGTCTCTCCTAAAAACAAAAAACGAAATTATTGCTGGAACTCAACTAAAAACACACAAGTTAAAAAAAAGGTAATCAAGGGGAAAAAATAGGGGAAAAACGCGTCGAAAGAAAAAGGGAAAAATTCTCCCAGATGGTTAAGAGCCACGCATTTAAGTGTATGTGATGGTATCTGAAACTAAAGACAAGAGTCATTTAAAGTGTCTCAGTAATGGATGGTCAGAGAAATCGCTGAACAAGACAAGCTGAGCGAGTCATTCTTCCGGAGTAATGTCTTCTTCCCTCTTGTGTTTCACCCCTTTTTCCAGCGGGCAACGTTTTTTTTAAATATTCCATCTTTCTCCCCCCTTCCTCCAATGAGGTGGAGCTCAATAAGCCGACTTCTCATCAGATGAAAGAACTTATTAACTTATCGAAATTCTTTATCAAGTGTGTCTCCTAAAAACAAAATACAAAAACGAAATTACTTCTGTAACTCAACTAAAAACACAAGTTAAAAAAAAAGGCAATCAAGGGAAAAAATAGGGAAAAAAGTCCGTCAAAAGAAAAAGGGAAAAATTCTCTGAGATGATAAGAGCCAGGTAATTAAGTGCATGTGATGGCATCTGAAACTAAAGACAAGGGTAATTTAAAGTGTCTCGATAATGGATGGTCAGAAAAATTGCTGAACAAGCACAGCTGAGCGAGTCATTCTTCCAGAGTAATGTCTTCTTCCCTTTTGTGTTTGACTCCTTTTCCCTTTAGTTGGCACCGTTTGCTTTTAAATATTCTATCTTTCTGTCCCCCCCCTTTCAATGAGGTGGAGCTTAATAAGCCCACTTCTCGTCAGATGAGAGAACTTATTAAGTCGGAGATCCGGTGAACGTTTCCGGAAATAAAGGACTCTTTTAAAAGTCAAGAATCAAATTGCTTTTTGAAGGAGGAGGGAAATTAAATAATTTCGTGGGAGACAAAGAGCTGTTTTTTTTTAATTCCTTTCTTTTAAGAAATTCTGAAATTTTCCAGCGTTGTAGGGACTAAAGTTTAATAAACGTTGCTTTAAGTGCTGGTTGAAAGTTAATTTTAATCTATGGAAACACGTTATCGGAATTGTTTTAGAAATATAATATGCAATTGGAATTGGTTTCTGAAATACACTTTAATTTAGAGAAGTGTAATATTTTGTTTGTAAAAAAATAAGAATTAATTCATAGAATTATCGATAAATGGCTTCATTATTTTAATATTATTTTTATTTTTAAACTAATATTTTATTTGTAAACTTTATAATTTAATGTTTGAATCTTATATTATGTTAAAAAGATGAAATTGATGAATGTTTGAAAATGAAATTTAATTCCACCACAATTCTAAGGAAACGGTGGTTAATTATTGGTGTTCTGCTGAAAAAAGTATAAGTAATTTGGAAAAGGGTATTATTCTGTTTGCAATAAACAAAAAAATATTCTAATAGTGTGAAAAAAATAGTTGTAATATTTAACTCAAACTGTTTGTTATTATTCTAAAAGTAATAAACTGAAATATTTCTATAACAAAAGTTCACGTAAACAAGATATATGTTATAGAATACTATAAGTATATACTTTAGATGTATAGATATATTTATATATGTGTGTGTGCGTGTGTATAGACTTTTGGGAGTAATTTTATTGTGCTATTCACTTTTTCTGATGATAAAAGGATAAATTAAACTTAATTAAAGTTAATTATTGAAAATACATTCATTCGAGAGCTATATTGTTGAGAATTCTGTCTGATTATTTTAAAAGGTGCAGAGCTTTTTTATAGAATTTTACAATGTATATTTAAAACCAATTTTGCATTAATTTTTTTAAATTCTGTTTATTCAAAATTGTTGCTTTTCGAAATATAGAATTTATTTTTTAAACCTCCCGACTCGTGGCTCAGCTGCAAAGTGCGCTGCTGGTGAACATTAGGGCTGATATTCCATCCGCTGTAGGAACTATTTCAGAAAACGAGTAGTCTCGATGGCATTTGTGATGTTCAGCATGTTGCTTCGTGAATGGGACTATCTGGTGGGATTTTCCCTGGTTTTCTAGCATACGATATGCAAATGCGATGTAGTTCCCTTTAAAAAGTCCTTCCTGGAAGGCATTACTCTCCTTTTTCAGCGATCGGAACCAAATCAGTCTTCAGCCTACGGATGATGCCCCACAACAGAAGCTGTCCTTTTCCCACCATCCATGCGTATACTTCTTATGGGATATCCGTCTCGCACTGCAGGACACTGAGGATTAAACATAACGCCCATATTTTAAGCCAGTCTGCATAAATTTACCCTACAATAGAAATATTTTAACATTTACACATTAAAATTAAATAAGAAAACAAATTAGAAATACATTATAGGATTTTTAAAAATTTCTCGTATAATAAAAATTTTCCGTATGTTTCTTTATCTACTTTCCAAAAATTAACTAGAACCCATTTCCCATTTTTCATCAGAAAAGCTAATTAAAAAAACCCAAACATGTAAACTAACGTAAAATTACAAAAGTTCCTAAACGTGTTAATTTAACTAAAAGCGATGCATAAAAAAACAATAATAATAAAAAAGACGAAAAACATCGAAATTCTATATCAACTGTCTCTCCTAAAAACAAAAAACGAAATTATTGCTGGAACTCAACTAAAAACACACAAGTTAAAAAAAAGGTAATCAAGGGGAAAAAATGGGGGAAAAACGCATCGAAAGAAAAAGGGAAAAATTCTCCCAGATGGTAAGAGCCGCGCAATTAAGTGCGTGTGATGGCATCTGAAACTAAAGACAAGAGTCATTTAAAGTGTCTGAGTAATGGATGGTCACAAAAATCGCTGAACAAGCCAAGCTGAGCGAGTCATTCTTCCAGAGTAATGTCTTTTTCCCTCTTGTGTTTGACCTTTTTTCCAGCGGTTTCTTTTAAATATTCTTTCTCTCTGGCCCCGTCCCCCGTCCAATGAGGTGAAGCTCAATAAGCCGACTTCTCGTCAGATGAGAGAACTTATTAAGTCTGTGATCCGGTGAACTTTTCCGGAAATAAAAGACTCTTTTAAAAGGCAAGAATCAAATTACTTTAGGAAAGAGGGGAAAATTAAATAATTTCGAGGAAGGTAAAGACGTGTTTTTGTTTTTAAGTTCTCTTTTTTAAGAAATTCGTAATTTTCCCCGTTGTAGGGATTAATGTTTAATAAACGTTGCCTTAACTGCTGGTTGAAGGTTAACTTTAATCGATTGAAACACGTAATCGGAATCGTTTTTCAAACACAATACGCAATTATAATTGTTTTCTGAAGTAATTGCTTATGAAATATACTTTAATTTAAAGAAAAAGAAATATTTTGCAAAACGTTAGAATTAATTCCTAGAATTATCGATCAATAGCATTCATATTTTAATTATATAGTTTAATTATAAAATTTTTATTTTAATTAACTTTTTAATTTTTTATTTTAAAATACTTATAATGTAAATTATTTTAATGCTAAAATCTTTGTTCTGTATGTAATTAATTTTAACTTTTTAATGAGGAAATTTAATTCCCCCTAATTCTAAAAAAACAATTAATCATGGAACGCGGCAAGATGTCAGTCGGACTACCTAGTGGGACTTTCCAGGTTAGTTGCGTGTCGTATGGTACAAGCAAATATGGGGTAGTTCCTCCTAAAAGTCCACCCTGAACACTCTGTCCTTCTGCTTCCTCTGTCCTACTCTTTCCCTCCCTCCATGAGTAGAGGCTACTCATGACATGTCCGTCCTGCACTGCAGAACACTCAGGATTAGCCACCGCGCACATATATTATAAACCGCTGTTCATAAATTTACTTCACAATAGAAAAATCTTAAAATTTTTTTCTTTTAACAAACCACATGGAAATCAAATTAGAAAACCGCTTTAAAAATACATTATTGGATCTTATTTAAAAATAAAAAAATTCTCGTATATTTTTTTTTAACTTGTTTTCTAAAAATTAACTACAATCAATTTCACATTTTTTATCAGAAATGCTAATAAAACACACAGAAAACAACAAAAATTACAAAATTTCCCAAACGTGTTAATTTTACTAAACGCGATACATAAAATAGCAATAATAATAAAAAAAGACGAAAAACATCGAAATTCCTTATCAAGTGTGTCTCTTAAATAACAAAACACAAAAACGAAATTACTTCTGGAACTCAACTAAAAACATACAAGTCCAAAAAAAAGGTAATCAAGGAAAAAAAAAAAAAAAAAAAAAATGGGGAAAAAAAGCCCGTCATAAGAAAAAGGGAAAAATTCCCTCAGATGGTGAAGAGCCGCGCAATTAAGTGCATGTGATGGCATCTGAAACTAAAGACAAGAGTCATTTAAAGTGTCTCGGTAATGGATGGTCAGAGAAATCGCTGAACAAGCCCAGCTGAGCGAGTCATTCTTCCGGAGTAATGTCTTCTCCCCTTTTGTTGTTAGACCCTTTTTCCAGCGTTTTCTTTTGAATATTCCATCTTTCTCTCAGCCTTTCCCCCCCCCCCGTCCAATGAGGTGAGGTGAAGCTTAATAAGCCGACTTCTCATCAGATGAAGGAACTTATTAAGTCGGAGATCCGGTGAACTTTTCCGGAAATGAAGGACTCTTTTAAAAGTCACGATGCAAATTATTTTTTGAACGAGGAGAAAGACAAATTTCGTGGAAGACAAAGAGGTGTTTTTGTTTTTAAGTCTTTTTTTGTGAAGGAATTCCGAAATTTCCCCCGTTGTAGGGATTAAAGTTTAATAAACGTTGGTTTATCTGCTGGTTGAAAGTTAACTTTAATCGACGGAAACACATAATCGGAATCGTTTTTGAAATGTAACACGCAATTGGAATTGTTTTCTGGAGTAATTGTTTTTGAAATATACTTAATGTAGAGAAGTGTAATCTTTACTGTACGACTAAGAGAATTGTAATTTTGTTTGTAAAAATTAATTCCTAAAATTATCCATAAATAGCTTCTTTATTTCAATGATATAACGTATATTTTAATTATATATTTTTTATTTTAAATTTTAATTACCGTTGTTCTTTATGTAATTAATTCTAACTTTTTAATGATGAAATTTAATTCCCCGCAATTTAAAAAAAAAAAAAATAAATAAATAATCATTGGAACGAGCCAAGATGTTCAGCATCAGAGTTCTACTTGCGGGTGCTCCCTCACAACAGAAGCTGTACCTTTCCCTCCGTCCATGAGTAAATCATTCATTTGCTGTCCGTCCAGCACTGCAGGACACTGAGGATTAGGCACAACGCACATATTATAAACCATTTTGCATATATTTACTCCGCAATAGAGAAATTTTAACAGTTAATTCTTTTAACGAACCACATGAAAATTAAATAAACAAATATTTTTTGTATATCAAATTTAAAAAAAAAAAAAAAAAAGTATTTTCGTATAGTTTTTTGATACAATTTTCTGAAAATTAAATAGAACCCATTTCACATTTTTCATCAGAAATGCTAATAAAAAAGCCCCATAAGAGACATCGATAATAACAAAAACTACAAAAGCTCCCAACGCGTTAATTTAACAATAAAATAACAATAATAATAAAAAAGACGAAAAAAATCGAAATTCTTAATCAAGTGTGTCTCCTAAAAACAAAAAAACATTTTTTTATAGAATTGTTTACAATGTATGTTTAAAATAATTTTGCATTAATTTTTTTTACAAATGGACTTATTCAAAATAAATAATTTATTTAAAAAAAATTTTAAATAAAGAATTTAAATAAAGATTTCAAAATAAATAAAGAATTTAAATAAAAATTTCAAAATAAATAAAGAATTTAAATAAAGATTTCAAAATAAATAAAGAATTTAAATAAAGATTTCAAAATAAATAAAGAATTCAAAATAAACAATTTAAATAAATAATTTGCTTTTTCAAAATAAAGAATTTATATTTTAAACCATTCTGCAAAAATTTACGCCACAATACAAAAATTTTAACATTTAATACTTTTAACAAACCACATGAAAATTAAATAAAAAAAAACAACCTTCAAACGCATTAGTGGATCTTATTAAATTTGAAAAATAAAAATTTATCTTATATTTTTTTAGCTAGGTTTCTAAAAATTAACCAGAACCAATTTCACATTTTTCATGAGAAATGCTAATAAAAAAACACATCGAAATCAACAAAAATTAAAAAAGTCCCCAAATGTGTTAATTTAACTAAAAGCGATACATAAAATAACAATAATAATAAAAAAAAAACGAAAAACATCGAAATTCTTTATCAACTGTCTCCTAAAAACAAAAAAAGAAATTACTTCTGGAACTCAACTAAAAACACACAAGTTCAAAAAAAAAGTAATAAAAGGGAAAAAAATGGGGAAAAAAAATCCCGTCGAAAGAAAAAGGGAAAAATTCTGTCAGATGGTAAGAGCCGCGCAATTAAGTGCATCTATGCATTGATGGCATCTGAAACTATAGACCAGAGTCATTTAAAGTGTCTCAGTAATGGATGATCAGAAAAATCGCTGAACAAGCCAAGCTGAGCGAATGATTCTTGCAGAGTAATGTCTTCTTCCCTTTTGTGTTTCACCCTTTTTCCAGCGCGCAACGTTTTCTTTTAAATATTCTATCCTTCTACACCCCCTTCCAATGAGGTGGAGCTCAATAAGCCGACTTCTCATCAGATGAAAGAACTTATTAAGTCGGAGATGCGGTGAACTTTTCCGGCAGTAAAGGACTCTTTTAAAAGTCGAGAATCAAATTACTTTAGGAAAGAGGAGGAAATTAAATAATTTCGTGGAAGACAAAGAGAGGTTTTTGTTTTTAAATGTTTTTTTTTAAAGAAATTCGGAAATTTTCCCCCGTTGTTTATTTAATTAAAGTTTAATAAACGTTGCTTTAACTGCTGGTTGAATGTTAGCTTTAATCGATGGAAACACGTAATGGGAATCGTTTTTGAAATACAATACGCAATTGGAATGGTTTTCTGGAATAATTGCTTTTGAAATATACTTTAATTTAGAAAAGTGTAATCTTTACTGTAAGAATAAGAGAAGTATAATTTTGTTTGCGAAAAGTATGAATTATTTCCTAGAATTATCGATGAATTGCTTCCTTATTTTAATTACATAACGCATATTTTAATTAGATATTTTTTATTTTAACTTTATTATTTTTATGTTAAAATCTTTGTTCTGTATGTAATCAATTGTAACTTTTTAACGATGAAATTTAATTCTGCCCATTTCTAAAAAAAAAAAACGACAATTAATCATGCAACGAGCCAAGATGTTCAGTATCTTAGTCGGACAACCTGGTCGGAGTTTTCCGGGTTTTTTCAAATACAATGCCAGGTAGTTTCCCTAATATTCGCTCCGGAAGACACTTTCCTCCTTCTTCAGCGACACTGAGTCAAATCAGAATTCTACCAACGAGTGCTCCATCACAACAGAAGTTGCTCCGTTCCCTCCATCCATGAGTAGACTATTCGTGGGATGTGCATTCCGCACTACAGAACACTGAGGATTAGACCTAGCGCAGATATTATAAACCGCTGTCCAAAAATTTACTTCACAGTAGAAAAATTTTAACATTTATTTCTTTTAATAAACTACATCGAAATTAAATAAAAAAACGTTTTACAGATACATTATTGGATCTTGTTTAAAAATAAAAATTTCTCGTATTTTTTTAAACTTGTTTTCTAAAAATTAACTAGAGCCCATTTCCCATTTCTCATCAAGAATGCTAATAAAAAAAAAAACAATCAAAATAACAAACAATATACAAAGTTCCAAAACATGTTAATTTAACTAAAAGCGATACATAAAATAACAATAACAATAAAAAAAAGACGAAAAACATCGAAATTCTTTATCAAGTGTGTCTCCTAAAAACAAAATACAAAAACGAAATTACTTCTGTAACTCAACTAAAACACAAGTTCAAAAAAAAGGCAATCAAGGGAAAAAATAGGGAAAAAAGTCCGTCAAAAGAAAAAGGGAAAAATTCTCTGAGATGATAAGAGCCAGGTAATTAATGCACGTGATGGCATCTGAAACTAAAGACAAGGGTAATTTAAAGTGTCTCGATAATGGATGGACAGAAAAATTGCTGAACAAGCCGAGCTGAGCGAGTCATTCTTCCAGAGTAATGTCTTCTTCCCTTTTGTGTTTGACTCCTTTTCCCTTTAGTTGGCACCGTTTTCTTTTAAATATTCTATCTTTCTGTCCCCCCCCTTCCAATGAGGTGGAGCTTAATAAGCCCACTTCTCGTCAGATGAGAGAACTTATTAAGTCGGAGATCCAGTGAACTTTTCCGGAAATAAAGGACTCTTTGAAAAATCAAGAATTAAATTACTTTACGAAAGAGTGGGAAAATTAAATAATTCCTTGGAAGACAAAGAGATGTTTTTGTTTTCTAAGTCCTTTTTTTTAAAAGAAATTCGTAGTTTTCCCCCATTGTGGGGATTAAAGTTTAATAAACGTTGCTTTAACTGCTGGTTGAAAGTAAACTGTAATCGATGGAAACGCGTAATCGGAATCGTTTTTGAAATATAATACGCAATTGGAATTGTTTTCTGGAAAAATGGTTTTTGAAGTATACTTAATTTAGAGAAGTGTTATTTTTAGTGTAAGAATAAGAGAAGTGTAATTTTGTTTGTAAAATGTAGAAATTAATTCTTAGAATTATCGATAATAACTTCATTATTTTAATTACATAACATATGATTTAATTATATGTTTTTATTTTAACTTAATTACTTTAATATTAAAATCTTTGTTCTGTAAGTAATTAATTCTAATTTTTTATTGATGAAATTTAATCCCCCCCCCCCCAATTCTAAAAAAACGACAAATAATCATCGAACTAACCATGATGTTCAGCCTCTTGGCTCGCTAATCAGACTGCATGGTGGGAGTTTCAAAGGTTTTCTCCCATATGATACGCAAATGTGGGGTAGTTTCTCCTAAAAAGATCTCCCGGAAGACACTGCCCACTTTCTCATCATCCATGTGTATACTACTCATGGGGTGTCCGTCATGCACTGCAGGCCACTGAGGATTAGATATAACGCACTTATTTTAAACCCCTCTGCATAAATTTACTCCATAATAGATAAATTTTAACATTTAGTTCTTATTACAAGCAATTCAATAAGCAAAATGCTTAAAAAATACATTATTGGATCTTTTAAAATTTGTCGTATATTTTTTTATCTAGTTTTCTGAAAATTAACTATCACCCATTTCACATTTCTCATCAAGAATTCTAATAAAAAAACCTCAAACATCGAAAATAATTTATATTTTAAACTACTCAGCATAAATTTACTTCGCAATAGAAAAATTTTAACATTTCTTTTGACAAACCACAAGGAAATTAAATAAGAAATCTGGTTAAAAATACATTATTGGATATTATTAAATTTTAAAAACTAATATTCTTCGTATATTTTATTTATTTAGTTTTCTAGAAAATTAAGTAGAACCCATTTCACATCTTTCATCAGAAATGCTAATAACAAAACATGGAAAACAACAAAAATGTATCTCAAACGTGTTAATTTAACTAAAAGCGATACATAAAATAAAAGTAACAATAAAAATGACAAAAAACATCGAAATTCTTTATCAAGTGTGTCTCCTAAATAATATAAAACAAAAGCGAGATTACTTTTGGAACTCAACTAAAAACACACTAGTTAAAAAAACAAAAAACAAAAAAAGGGTAATCAAGGGGGAAAAAATGGGGAAAAAAAGCCCGTGAAAAGAAAAAGGGAAAACTTCGCTCAGATGGTAAGAGCCATGCAATTAAGTGCATGTGATGGCATCTGAAACTAAAGACAAGAGTAATTTGAAGTGTCTCAGTAATGGATGGTCAGAAAAATCGCTGAACAAGCCAAGCTGAGCGAGTCATTCTTCCAGAGAAATGTTTTCTTCCTTTTTTTTTGTGTTTGATCCTTTTTCCAGCGTTTTCTCTTAAATATTCTATCTTTCTTCCCTCCCCCCCCTCCAATGAGGGGAAGCTTAATAAGCCGACTTCTCGTCAGATGAAAGAACTTATTAAGTTGGAGATCCGGTGAACTTTTCCGGAAATGAAGGACTCTTTTAAAAGTCAAGAATCAAATTACTTCATGAAAGAGGGGGAAAATTAAATAATTTCGTGGAAGACAAAGGCGTGTTTTTGTTGTTTAAGTCCTTTTTACTAAGAAATTCCTAATTTTTCCCTGTTGTAGGGATTAAAGTTTAATAAACGTTTCATTAACTGCTGGTTAAAAGTTAACTTTAATCGATGGAAACACGTAATCGGAATCGTTTTGAAACACAATACGCATTTGGAATTGTTTTCGGTAATAATTGTTTTTGAAATATATTTTAATTTAGAGAAGTGTAATAATTTGTTTGAAAGGATAAGAATTAATTCCTGGAAGTAAGAGGGATTAAAGTTTAATAAACATTACTTTAAATGCTGGTTGAAAGTTAACCTTAATCGATGGAATCATGTAATCGGAAACGTTTTGTGCATTATAATAACAATTGGAATTGTTTTCTGGTGTAATTGATTGTGAAATATATTTTATTTTAAAGAAGTGTAATATTTTGTTTGCAAGGGCTAAGAATTAATTCCTAGAATTATCGATAAATAGATTTCTTATTTTAATTATATAACGTATATTTTAAATATATAATTTGTATTTTAACTTTATTATTTTAATTATTTTAATGTTAAAATCTTTTTTTTGTATGTAGTTAATTCTAACTTTTTTTCTGTATGTAATTAATTAATTTTTCCCATATTCTAAAAAACAATAATTAATCATTGGAGCCAAGATGTTCAGAATCTTGGCTCGTTAGTCGGACAACCTGGTCGGGATTTTTACGGGTTTTATCCCATATGATACGAAAATGCGGGGTAGTTCCCCCTAAAAGTCCTCTCTAAAGGCACTGTCCTAGTTCTTCAGCGACACGGAGCCACATCAGACTTCTACCTACGAGTGCTTCATCACAACAGCTGTTGCGGCCTTTCCATCCATCCATGAGTTGACTATACATGGGATGTCCGTTCCGCACTGCAGGATACTGAGGATTAGACACAATGCACATATTTTAAATCACTTTGTAAAAATGTACTCCACAATAGAAAAATTTTAACCTTTACACATGAATATTAAATACTAAAACTGCTTAAAAACAACGTTATAGGACCTTAATAAATTAAATAATTTCGTGGAAGACAAAGAGATGTTTTTGTTTTTTAAGAAATTCGGAATTTTCAGTTTAATAAAAGTTGTTTTAACTGCTGGTTAAAAGTAAATTTTAATCGATTGAAACTCGTAATCGGAATCGTTTTTGAAATATAATACGCAATTGGAATTGTTTTCTGGAATAATTTTTTCTGAAATATACTTTACTTTAGAAAAGTGCACTATTTTGTGTGCAAAAGTTAATAATTAATTCCTAGAATTATCGATAAATAGCTTCATTATTTTAATTATATATTTTTTTTTTATTTTGACTTTTATTATTTTAATTATTTTAATGTTCAAATCCTTGTTCTCTATGTTATTAATTTCAACTTTTTAACGATGAAATTTGATTTGCCCACAATTCTAAGAAAACGACAGTTAATCATTGGAATTCTGTTGAAATAAGAATAAGTAATTTGGAAAAGGTTATTATTCTGTTTGCAATTTATAAAGAAAGAACTATTGTAATTGAGTGAAAAAAAATCTGTGTAATATTTAACACAAACTGTTAATTGTTATTGTATATGCAATTAACTGAAATATTTCTTTAACAAAAGATATACAAGATGCACTCAAGAGCCAAAACATTATGACCACCTGTCAATAACGAGTTGGTCCCCCTCTGGCGTGCAACACAGCTTCAACCCGCCTTGGCATGGATTAATACCTCCACTTAATACCAGTTAAATACCACTTCCCCCTGATCACGTGCCTTCCACGTCATCCGGGCGAGTTCATAGCAAAATGTAGGGGTGGTCATAATGTTTTGTCTCTTGAGTGTATATGCTATAAAATGTTATAAGCATGTTATATATATACATAATATATATATATATATATATATATAACATGCTTATAACATATATCTTGTTTATGTGCACCTTAACACATTTAAAGATAGATAATTATAAATTTGGAAGGACTCTACTTTTAAACCGAAAACCCGAAACTCGGCTACGAGCAGTTTGAGTGAAATATAATTCAACTACGAGCGAGAGTCTGTAATCCAATTAATGCACAGGTTGCATTAAATATATTTCCTCTCGGGATGAGAGGTTGAAGATCAACTAAACGTTTCTCAGTAGGTTGCACTGTTTCATCTCAGGTGGTTTGGTTTGGTTTGTCGCTCTACGGCCATCTTGTGCACACTTTGGGCTAAAGAGACCGGGACCTACAGCTTAAAGTGGATTTCGAACCCCTACAAACATCCATGGCACCGCGGGACTCGAACCCGAAACCTGTGGTACTGATCGCCAGAGCGCTAGCCACTCGGCCATTCAGGCCCCTCATCTCGGGTGAGAATCTCGAGGTCTACTGACCATTTCTCCTGAACGCTACATGGGGAAGCTCTTTCCAGTGTGTAGGAACCAGCAATAATAATAATGATTTTAAACTACATTAGTTTTTTAAGTTGTTATCAAATGGTGCCTTATGCTGATTTAAATAAAATATATTGTATAATTTGAATATATTGGGTATAATTGCCTTTTTTTTCTTTTTAAAAAGTCATATTTCAAATGCATTTTCATAACATAAAAACTTGAATATTGATTATTATTTTAAAGAAATTTAAATTTATGATTTTTTTTCCTCGTGTAAAGTTAAATTCTTAAAAAAAAAGAACCTAGATAATCTTATTCTAATTAAATAGAAGAATAAAATTCGTTGCATTAAGTTCTATTTTTAAGGGGACCGGGTAAGCCTTATCTCCACCATGTTAAATCTATCCACTTTATGTACATTTTCCTCAGAAATGGTTTAAGATAGGGTTATGAAATCATGTTTCACCTTTTGGTTGGGCAGGATAATTGCAAGAATAGAAAAATATCAATTTGACTTGATAGCTACTTTGAGAAAGAAATATCAATAAAAAAAGAACAACATAAACAGTTAAAAACTGTAAAAAATAGTTACAATTAACTTTACAGTTGCTTGTCAATCGTAACAAAAGAGAAAAACAGAGATAATAATAAAAGTAGAGCATTAACTAAGATGACAAATGATTTGTTCACATTCACCAGGCATTAAATGGTCCATAATCTGTAAAGTGCTGTAAGAAAGAATGAAAAATTCAAATACCTCTGTTTTTTTAATAAACAGGTGTGATATATCTTTGGAAAGCTAAAAGTTCAAACTATTTAATGATGCAAAAAGTAAAACTTGATTTTTTCGTCGAATTTCGCTTATCTGGTCCCCTTAAACTGCTAATTTCAAGAATGATAGGTTTTCGTGGAAGATTTATCTAGCTTTCACTAGAAAAATTATACAATTCCTATATTAAATAAGTTTTGAGATCATAATTTAAAAGTTATAACGATGTGAAGCCAATTTTTTAATAATAAAATGTTTTGAATTTAAAATTACGTTCCTGTTGAAGATATTTGTAAGGAACTTTATAGTCTCACACAGGCAAAATATTGCGTAGAAAGCCCATGGCTATAATTTATGAATATTATTTGAATGAATATACAGTCATATATATAAAAAATTATTATCGATTTGTTGTCGATTAAAAATTATAACCGATTCACAGTCCAAAAAAAATTGCTTATAATCGGTTAAAAATTAAAATCGAAAAATTCGATTATAATCTATTTATAGTCGTAGAAATCGATTATAGTCAATTTATAGTCGAAGAAATCGATTATAGTCAATTTATAGTCGAAGAAATCGATTATAGTCAATTTATAGTCGAAAAAATCGATTATAGTCAATTTACAGTCGAAAAAATTTATAACAGTCGATTAAAAATTATAATCGAAAAATTTGATTATAACCGATTTATAGTCCATTAAATATAATAATCGATTTATAATCTAAAGAATCGATTATAGCCAATTTATAGTCGATTTATAATCTAAAAAATCGATTATAGCCAATTTATAGTCGATTTAAGTCAAAAAAATCGATTATATTCCATTTATAGTAGACTAATAACTATAGTCGAAAAAATCGATTACAGTCAATTAAAAATTACAATCGAAAAATTCGATTACAGTAGATCAAATATTATAATAAAGGAAATCGAATATAGCCGATTTATAGTCGAAAAAAATCGATTATAGTTGATTTACAGTCGATTAAAAATTATAGTCGATTTATGGAAGAAAATCGATTATAATCGGTCGAAAAAACGAATACAGTCGATTAAAAATCGATTATACTCGATTTACAGACACAAAAAAGTCGATTAAAAATTATAGTCGATTATTCTAACATTATTCTAAAGAAATTATGGATTGCAAAAATATTACGTTCCTTTTACATTGGTTGAAATATACAATAAACTGAAAAACTGCCGAAAATTAGATGAAATCATTTCAGAAAGAGCAACTATCTCATTCAGCCATTATTTTCAATCCTCTATCTCTTTTCTTTTTTTGTGTGCGTGTGATGATTCTTCTAAACGCAGAACTCTTTACCGAAGAAATAAGTAAACCTTTTTCTATTGATTGATTATTTAAAAAAAAAAAAATATTACCTAACTGATAAATGGAGAAAAATGAAAAAAAAAAAAAAAAAAAAAAAAAAAAAAAAAAGATTCGGTAAGCTTCGAGCAAATGCGGCGGCGGATTTTTCTTTTCTGTTCCATTTTGCTGCGAGAGAGATTTTTATCTTCCATTGATTATCCGAAATTCTAATGGAATATTCTTCGCCCAGAAAACGCGGTATTAAATTAAATAGGAAAAGATTGTTGAAATATTTCTTCCTCTGCGAGCGATAAATCAACTCGAAAACTAGTTTAAAAGCGATTTTTATTCAATGGCTTGATATTTTAAGCGTTCAAAATGGAACAAAGAAATAAAAAAATGGTATAAAAAAAGAAGACACATTGGGAGACAATTGCTGAGTTATATATTTTATGAAACCGTTTCCTAGAATTATTTTTACGGTGATTAGAATATTTTTAAAGCTTTCTCTTCTTTTTTTTAGTGTTAAGAATCGTTACACGTTTTTTTTTCAAATGCTAATTTCATCACTTTTTATTTATGCTAATCGCAGATTTTGTAAATTATTTTTAAAAATATTCTATTAAAAATTATGATCGAGTTATAGTCGAGTAAAAATTGTCGATTTTTAATCGAAAGAAATGGATTATTGTCGATTTATCGTCGATTAAATATTATATTGGAAAAATGGATTATAGTCGATTAAATATTGTCTATTTATATTTGAAAAAATCGATTATTGTCCGTTTATAGTCGATTAAAAACTATAGTGGAAAAAATTGATTATATTCGATTAAAAATTGTTTATTTACAGTTGAAAAAATCGATTATTGTCTGTTTAAGTCGATTAAAAATTATAGTGGAAAAAATCGATTTACAGTCGGAAGAAATGATTATCATCAATTTATAGGCGATTAAAAATTGTCGATTTATAGTCGGAAAAAAACGATTATAGTCGACTAAAAATTGTCAATTTATAGTCGAAAAAATCAATTAAAGTCAATTTATAGTCGAAAAAATTGATTATTGTCAATTTATAGTCGATTAAATATAGCCGATTTATTGACGAAATAATCGATTACTGTCGATTTATTGTCGAAAAAATCGATTATAGTCGATTATTGTAACAATATTCTCAAGAAATTATTGAGTGCAAAACTATCATGTTCCTCTTACATAGTTTAAAATACGTAATAAACTCCAAAACTGCAGAAAATTAGATGAAATCATTTCAGAAATAGCAAATATCTCATTCAGCCATTATTTTCAATCCTCTATCTCTTTCTTTCTATTTTTTGTGAGCGTGTGATGATTCTTCTAAACGCAGAACTCTTTGCCGAAGAAATAAGTAAACCTTCTTCTATTGATTGATTATTCAAAAAAAAAATTATTACCTAACTGGTAAATGGAGGAAAATGAAAAAAAAAAAAAAATTTCGGTACGGTAAGCTTCGAGCAAATGCGGCGGCGGATTTTTCTTTTCTGTTCCATTTTGCTGCTAGAGAGATTTTTATCTTCCATTGATTATTCGAAATTCTAATGGAATATTCTTCGCCCAGAAAACGCGGTATTAAATTAAATAGGAAAAGATTGTTGAAATATTTATCTCTTTGCGAGCGATAAATCAACTCGAATACTAGTTTAAAAGCGATTTTTATTCAATGGCTTGATATTTTAAGCGTTCAAAATGGAACAAAGAAATAAAAAAAAATGGTATAAAAAAAGAAGACACATTGGGAGACATTTTCTGAGTTATTATATTTTGTTAAACCGTTTCCTAGAATTATTTTTACGGTGATTAGAATATTTTTAATGC
This sequence comes from Caerostris darwini, assembly GCA_021605075.1. Taxonomy (NCBI): domain Eukaryota; kingdom Metazoa; phylum Arthropoda; class Arachnida; order Araneae; family Araneidae; genus Caerostris; species Caerostris darwini. Next base: position 63,643 of record BPLQ01009880.1, on the reverse strand, counting down.
TTTCTTATTTTTTTTAGAGTTTAGAATCGTTACACATTTTTTTCAAATGTTAGTTACATCTTTTTTTATTTATGCTATTCGCAGATTTTTAAATTGTTTTTAAAAATGTTTGTTTCTAAATAATTTTAGTCGACTTTTCTAATCAATGAGGGTTTCCATTAAAAATTTTTTTTCGAAAATTATTTATTTTTAGCTAAGTATTTATTGTTCATACGTTGTGAGTTATTGTTTTATTTTATTAATGTGACGTTTAAGGAATGGAATTTTTAAAGAGTTATGGAATCATTTTGTCTAAATGAAATATAATTAAAAGACCAGTGCGTTCAAAAAGGAAAGTTAAAAAAAATAAAATGACACGTGTCTAAGATCTATGAAATAAAAAAGAATTTTATTAGAAAAATGTTATTAGAAAATGCAAATAACTAGAACTGTATTTAAAGAAAAATACTAAATCAGCAATTAACGAATATATCGAGATATGGCTGTTAATTTTAAATTGCACTGTATTGGTAATATCTTGAATAGAATAATTATAACTACACTAAAGAGTTTTATTATGACAATTTCCAAGATATTTTTTATTGAACTCGCCTGGATGTGGTGGAAGGCAACGTTATAACTGGTACAAGAGTTCATGATCCTAGATGCGAGTCGAAAGTGTAGTGTAAATAAAAAATAAACATTATAATTTAATATAATTTAAGAACTGCTGCTAAAGATGCTTTTAGATTTTAAAAAACATTGTTTTTTCATCAGTTCGACATTTTTTTTGACGTAATTTTCCGACTTTTTTGTTTAAATTTACAAAACAAAAGTAAATTTTACTATAACCCGTGTGTATGTTTTCAAATGGAGTAATAGTACGCATACTTGTAGTTTTAAAAATTTTTTTTAAAAACTTATATTGAAATAACTGTTTATTTGAATTAACTGATTAGTTTTGCAATGTATTTTAGTTGACATTTATACATGATTTGTATTTTTGGTGGGAAATATTTGTAATATATAACACTGCCAATTATGTAATTAATATAAATTATAAATATATACTTCAACCTGATCTTGCTGCAAACGTCATCCAGGCGAGTTCATTGCAAAATGAAAAGTCTTTATTTCATTTTATTAATGTGAAGTTTAAGGAATGGAATTTTTAAAGAGTTGGTGGATTCACATTTGAAAAGACATTGGGTTAAAAGGAGACTAGAAGCTTCAAATTATACAAATTAAAAAAAAGTCTGCAAAATACTTATAAAAAAAAAGGTTTTATTACAAATGTTCTTTGGTAAATGATGAACTAGAACTGTATAATAAAAATAATAAATCAGCTTAAGAATATTTTGAATATGTTTGTTACTAAATTGCACCGTTAATAGTATATCAACTGAATCGGGTAGATCCGGTAATGACTTCCTTGCAAAAAGAGGTGTCAGCTTATTACAACAACTCGTCTGGATGACAGGCACGTGATCGGAGGTTAAACTGTTTTTAAAACATTTATTGGCATCTAATCTCTTGCGGGATCTTCAGACTCGTACGACTCAAGGCGGTTAAGTCCTTCTCTTATTCGCCAAAGATAAACCAAGACTCGTTAAAGCAGTTGCGTCATAATTTTTGGCTCTACGGGACACAATTGCCTAATTTTCATTTTATCCTATTTTACCATATAGTGTAATCTATAACCCGTGAGATGTAATGGACATGGAACATCTGTTCCTATGTGGGGCTCTTCGTAGACTTACAGAGCTTTAGTTTAGTTTGGTTCTCCACAGTAATTTATTTTGAACATTTTGGGCTAATTAGACCTGTACCTACAGTTTAACGTGGATTCAGAACCATTCCCAAACATCCAAGGGCCTGATGGCCGAGTGTGTAGCGCTCTGGCACTCGAGGCTACAGCGCCAGGGCGCTAGACACTCGGCCATTCAGGCCTTAGTGTTATTTTTTATGTAACTTTTTGGCTATGCATGGGAAATAAAAAAAAATATTTCTTAAATATGAAATAACTGGACAGCGGCAGGAATTTGCAATGAAAAATTAATTGTGCAAAGATGTTAAGAAAAATATTGAAATTTTTTAATGTTGAAACTGGGGGAAAAAACTTAAAAATAAATCATTGTCGTGAAAGATTACAAAGGTAAAAATTTGCAAAGGTTGCAATAGGATGTCTGGCGTTATTAATGTCGATTTTTGAACGAAATTCTATCAATTCAGAATAATGTCTTCAGGTGAAATGAAATGAAATGAAATGCTCAGTGACTCTCGGGAAATTAAAATGAATCCTATTTCCGCATTTGAATTCCTAATGAAGAGGAAGCAATTTAAAGAAGAGGGAATTATTGTTGCGAGAAATGCAGGGGAATTTAAATCCGCACTAATCGACGAGAGATGCGTCCCGAATTAACTTTACTTCATCAGAGGTTTTCATCCCTTCCCATTAAAGTCAATTGAATTAAGAATTCCGAATCCGAGCTAATGAGCCGATTGCGAAACATGTTCGCATTCACAAACGAATACTGGATGCAGGGCCCAGCATTTGATAACGGATTTTTCTCTCGTGCGTGATTGAATGCGGTTTTTGTCGAAACAGAGCATTTTTTTTTCTAATGCAGATGGCAAACACTTAAACAGCTTGGTCTTGGATAAATTAAGGCAAGCGCTGCACACGGGGGGCGTGTGTAACTTGAAGATAAGCCACGAACGCGGAGTAACAATGCCCCCGCAACGCTCTACGATACTATGAGACCGGGACCTACGGTTTAAAGTGGGTTCCGAACCCCTACAAACATCCATGGCACCGCCGGGACTCGAACCCAAAACCTGTGGTACCGAGCACCAGAGCTCTAGCCACTCGGCCATTCAGGCTCCAAATCAGAGCATCTGTTTCGCTTTTCGGAGAAGAAGGCTCTTTGCCTTTTAAATAGTGACAAGAATTCAAGAAAAGTTCATGCAAGCATTTTGCCTAGATTGATTGTTTTTTGAGATAGTACATTAAATATTATGTATACTTTAATTTTTTTTAATACCATGTACATCGGTGGGACTTTTATACCACATAAAAACTGACTAACGCTCTGGCACTACAGTACATGGTGGTGGGCGAAAGCCGTCTGTCTACTGGAGATTCCAAGACGAGATGGTTTTTTTTTTACAAGGTAGGGGTGTCAGCCCTACGTCCAAGGCTTTACAGTTATTAGGCCGTAATCTACGGTTTAAAGAGGATACCGAACAATGGCAAACATCCGTGGCAAAACCGAGGCTCGAACTGGAAAAACCCTTTATACCATTTACGTATACCGTTAACTGAACGCCTGTCCAGAGCGGAGACATAATCATAAATGTCTTGTAGACCATCAAACCCTTTATACCATTTACGTATACCGTTAACTGTCCATGGACCGTTAACTGTCCATGAGGGGAGACATTGCCTTTCGAGTAAACTTTTCGATGATAAATGTCTTGTAGTTACGTACTGTATGCAAACCCTTTATACCATTTACGTACGTTAACTGTCCATGAGGGGTCCATGACCCATTAACTGCCTTTGCCTTTCGAGTTAAACTTTTCGATGATAAATGTCTTGTAGTTACGTACTGTATGGGAGTAAATCCAGAAAATTCCAATATAAATTTCTCCATATCCCGAAACTAATTTAATAAATAAATAAATTGACAATGTGAAATTTCTGTTAATGCCCCGTATTAAACATGACACAATATTGTGGGACATTCAATAGAGTTTTATAAAAGAATGAAAAACATTTATAGCATCTTCTTCTTCAACTTTCCCATGGTATGCCATGGTTGGCCAATGGCCTTCTTCTTGTGAAGGTGGTTGGCCTACGGCTTTGGCCCACCTTGACCATAATATTTTCTTTTTTATGGCTTAGAGTTGTCAGCCATACGTTCTACAGTCATATTAGACAAGGGGCCAACGCTCTGGCTCTCGGTACCATTGGTTTCGTGTTTGAATTCCGACGGTGGCATGTATGTTGGTTCGGAATCCACTTTAAGCCATAGGTTCCAGTTTCATATGACCGTAGAGCGTCACATAGAACAATCAGACTTCTCATCCACATCATTCCCAAAATTTCTAGAGATAATTCAGCTCTATGTACAGTGATGTGGTGTGGTATAGTAGTAGTAGTCATATTAGACCGGGACCTACTATTTAATGTGGATTGCGAACCACTACAAACATCCATGGCACCGTCGGGACTTGAACTCGACACCAGTGGCATCAAGCTGCAAAGTGCTACTTACTTGGCCGTCAGGACCCTTTTTGACATCTATTTTGTCAAAATCTACAAAATTAAACTCGCAAATAATATCTGACTTCATCTATGTGCTGCGAACTGTTAAGAAGTTATAAGCAATTAATAAGAGAGTGATTGAAATGTATTTACTTGTGCTATAATATTTACATCAGAATATGAATTATGCGCGAAATTGTGAGGAAACGACGAGAATCACATTTTGTCTCGTTCGTTCCTCCACAGACGTGTCTGAGGAATTGTTGCAACTACAGATCTGCGTGCGGTGGGCAGCTTTGGCGACGACGCGAGAGCAGCTGGACATCTCCAAGTCGGCCGGAAATCACGGGCCAGGTAATGGGTCCCTCCGGTAGATGAATGGAGCCGCGCTCCATTGGACGGTCGATGGGATGGGTAAAGGAAGTGCCGCTTTAATTAGACGTCGACTGGTTGCTATTCATGTCCCGTAAAGCAATCTCGACATTGTTTCGGGCCCAAATATTTGGATCGCTGTGTTAATCAGGCTCCTTACAATTGACTACCAGTTGCTCGACTGGAATGCCGGGAATGGAAGTAAGTTTTATTAACTGTTGAAGATTTGGTTTGGTTATTCGCTCTACGGTCATCTTGTGCACACTTTAGGCTAAACAGACCTAACTGTTGAAGAAGTTGAGCGAAAGAAAAAAAATACTTCGATAAAATAGAAAAAAACCCAGAGGAACAGAATATTATAAATGTCAAATTGGTTTGTTGCATTTATTACGGCCATTTTTGCACAATTTAGGCAGCTAATTATACCTGGACCAACAGTTTACCTGGACTTCCGAACCATTCCATTCCGGCCTCTTTCGTTAGACATTGACTAGTTGCTATTCATGTATTCATTCCCGTAAAGCAATCCCGACATTGTTTCGGGCACAAATATTTGGATCGCTCTGTTAATCAGGTTCCTTAAGATTGACTACCAGTTGCTCGACTGGAATGCCGTGAATCGAAGTAAACGTGACGTCAATTTTATTAAATGTCGAAGAAGTCATGCAAAAGATAAAAAAAAATAATTCGATAAAATAAAAAAATAATAAATAGAATATTATAAAAAGTAGGATTGGTTTGTCACTCTAAGGACATTTATTTGCACACTTCAGGCTTATTAGACCGAGAGTTACTGTTTAACGTGGATTCCGAACCACTCACAAACATCCCTGCCTCCGCCAGGATTCGAACCTGAAGCCTTTGATACCAAAGACCAAAGCTCAATAAATGGCAAGAATAAAACATATATATATAATTAATTTTCGATCGTTAGGAAAAAATTATACCTCTCGTAGATTAATACTAGTGATGATCAATTTTTTTTTTTTTCTCCACTTGCTGATGAAGTTGGAACTTCAAAATTCCATTTTAAAAGATGTTTTGGGCCACAAACGCGTCAAATCTCGATTGGTATCGAAGACACTGAATGCACCAGCTCACACTGCATTGATTGTTCGCGACTTTTTCGCCAAATATGAAACTCATGTCGTTCCACAACCACCGTATTCCCACCGTAAAACATCTGGCTATCCTCTAAACTCAAAAGACCTTTCCGGGGACACCATTTTGACTCTATTGAAGACATTCAACGTGAATCTGCGAGCAAAGCGCGCGCAGATCCCCGCCGATAACTTTTTAGCAGGCATTGAGGATTGGAAAAATGTTGGTATAAGTGAATTGTGTGGAATTACCTTTGAAGGCGATGAAATAAATTTGGAAGAATAAGTAAAGAATTTTTAAAAAAATAAATAATTGGACTTACTTTTTGGGGCACAGTAGTATTCCATGCGTCCCATGATAAATATTATATGGCTCCATGACAAAGGACATATTCAATGTGCTCATCCCTGGCACAGACAGATACTTTACCCCTGACATCATTTATCATGTTTCGAACCAAGCTTGTGATATGAATTTGTCTTATCCTGCAAAATATATAGACTCTAACTTACCAATCGGGGACTGATGGCCAAATGACTGGCATTCTGTGCTGATTCGTGGCTCGGCAGTGCCATGGATGTTTGTAGTGGATTAGAATCCACTTTCAACCGTAGGTCCTGGTCTAAAATGTCTGTTTGGCATAGGCCTAACACCCCTGCCCTGTAAAAAAAGGAAACATCTCAGCTATGTCTCGAAATCTGATAGTAGGCAGACGACCTTGGCCCAACATGGCCAATAGTATCAATGGGTTAGTAGCAATGACAGCAGGATTTAAGGCAGCAATTTTAAAATGTAGTATTAAATACATAGATTTAGTCAATATTATTTATAATGCATTGTCAACTTGTAAGGAATTTTGCTTAACAACCATCATTAAAATTCATTTATATTGAAAGAAATGATTGTTAATAAAGCTCTAGAATAATTGAAATGAAGTTAATAATTGTTGTTTCAACAAACAATTGTTGCTTTTATTCCACAACCATAAAAGTATATTAAAAAAATTTAATTAAATGTACAAAACTTTTTTTTTTTCACACTTTATTTGATCGAAAATTGTAAAACAAATCCTTTAATGCAACAATATTTGTCCTATTTACATAAATTATTTTTAAAACAATCAACAAAATTCCAATACTAAAAAAATAAAATTAACTAGATGCTAATTAAAATTATTTAGGTACTCTTCTAAAAATTCTACTTTTGGATATTTCCTTTTTTAAATTACTCAATTTTCACAGTACGAAAAATAGGAAGGAATAAAAAAACAAAAATACAAACATCATAACTTTCAATAGACTTAAACTTCAAACAAGCAGTCTTTCAACAAGAGCATCCACTCCCCCAAGCTCAGCAATCTGCATAATTCCAGGGCATTTGAAAGCTAATTCATGTCTGGAAAGATAATTTAATTAAATCTTTACAATCGGAAAAACTTTTTACTTTATCCCCTTATTTTTTTTCCCTGTAAGACTTTAAGTTACTTCACTTTTAAATAGTTGCATTTAAATTTTAAATGAGACCGGGAACTATTTATTTCTTCAAGCTATTTTTTGTTTTAGGTCTTTGAGTATGAGAAAACGTTAATGGTGGAAATTTAGTTTGAAATGATTTAGTTGGAGCTATAAGATTACATTAAAAAAACACGTTTGAATACAAGATTCATTTGTTTGAAATATAAGCTTTTAGTATTAGTTTTAAAGCATTTTTTTATTTTACATATAACTTTCGAAATTTATTCTACATTAAGTGGATTAAAACGCGTAACAATATTCATTTAAATAATTTCAAAACATGTTTAACTGCAACAGCAAAATGATTGTACGAACGTTTTCACAAATATATCAGAACACGTGAGCAAAATGTTAAATAGTACTATAAGAATTTTCGCGCAAAATAATGAATAATGATAGAAGAATATTGGAGCAAAATATTTAACAATTCTACTAGAACGTTCGAACAAAGGTTTAGCAACATGATTAGAATATTGGAACGAAATGATTAACAATTCTACAAGATTATTCAACAAAATGTTTGAAAATCTTAGAACATCCGAATAAAATGTGTATTTACATCATTCAAATATTTGAATAAAAATTGTATCAATACTATTAAAAACTAAGTTGGTCCATTTGAAAGACACATTCATCATCAGATTTTGAAATCAGTTATCAACAACAAAAAACATCAAACTCGTAAATCACACATGATTTAATTGAAACCCTAATCCATTTGATTAGGTCTCGCTTCTTCCACCAACTCATCCTCTGCACCAAAGTTCCCGCTCAATTCAATGAAGCCACTTTCCCGTCGCATAAGTTAATTCGACAAGAAATTACACTTAAATCTTAATCATCCGCCATCGACGACTCTCTCTCTTTCGAGCATTATTCATCACTTGTGAGGTAAAGTTGGGACTAGTTAACTTCGCCCCGACCGATAACATTGATTTTGCTGCGGAAGGCGATCGAAATGCAAACAGGGGAGCACCGACTTGGAAGCCCCCGTCGCAGCTTGAAGATGCGAATTAATCAGACTAATTGATGGGGCTTGTGCACTGAGGGGGTCTCTGTCTTCGAGGAAGAAGGGCGTTTGTTCCACGTGCCCAAAGGAATGCCCGACTCTTTGTGAATATTGAATGAATGGCAAGGCGTTCGGGCGACGAGGTGAGATAGGTTGCATCGGAGAGGATTAAAATGCAAGCCATCAGAAGAATGGGCGAGAACCGCCTTCGTTATGCATTCTGGGAAATTTTGTAGATCAGTGTGCAGCGAGCTCTCGTTATTAATTAATTGGATTTTAAAATAGCTGTGAAAAAATACGTGCTCATTCGAGCTTCAAGGACTGGAGCTGCCTAGTACACAATAGTAGGTGTCCGAAACAGGTTGCCGTATTCTAAATATGGTTTTTTTTCTAATACAATATTATTCGAGCAAAATATTTAACAATTCGACTAAAATATTCGAACAAAATGTTAAACAGTGCTACACAAATATTCAACATGTTTAACAATTCTACTGGAATATTCGAATAATTGTTTAACAAAGTTATTAGAATATTCGAACGAAATGTTAAACAGTGTTACAAAAATATTCGAACAATATATTTAACAATTATACTTGAATAGTCGAACAAAATATTCAACATTTCTAATAGAATACGCGAACAAATGTTTAACGATATTATGAGAATATTTTAACAAAATGTTAAACAGTGTTACAAAAATATAGGAACAAAATATTTAATAATTCTATTAGAATGTTCAATCAAATATTCAGCAACACTATTAGAATATTCGAACAAAAATGATTAGATTTCTATAAGAATAATCGAACAACAAAATGTTTAAAAATCTTAGAATATATCAATAAAATGATTTTTTACACTATTCAAAAATTTGGACTAAAATTTATCAATGCTATTAAAAAGTAAGTTGATTCATTTGAAAGATGAATCAGTTTTGAAAATCAGTTATCAACAACAAAGCCTATTAAATTCCTAAATCACACTAGATTTATTTTAAACCCTAATTAATTCGATTAGGTCTCGCTTCTTCCACCAACTCATCCTTTGCACCAAAGTTCCCGCTCAATTCAATGAATCCACTTTCCCGTCGCATAAGTTAATTCAACAAGAAATTATACTCAAACCTTCATTATCCGCCATCGACGACTTCAGCCTCTCTCTTTGAAGCATTATTCATCAGTTCTGGGGTAAAGTTAAGACTAGTTAACTTCGCCCCGACCGATAACATTGATTTTGCTGCGGAGGGCGATGGAAATGCAAACAGGGGCGGACCGACTCGAAAGCCCCCGTCGCAGGTTGAAGATGCGAATGAATCAGACTAATTGATGGGGCTTGTGAATCGAGGGGAAGGGGGGTGTTTGTTCCACGTGCCGAAAGGAATGCCCGACTCTTTGTGAATATTGAAGGAATCGCAAGGCGTTCGGGAGACGGGGTGAGATTGGTTGCATCGGAGATGATTAAAATGCAAGCCATTAGAAGAATGGGCGAAAACCGCGGTCATTGTGCATTCTGGGAAATTCTGTAGATCAGTGTGCAGTGAGCTCTCGTTATTAATTAATTGGATTTTAAAATATCCGTAAAAAATATGTCCTCATTGGAGTTTCCAGGACTGGAGTTACCTACTGGACAGTACTAGTTGTCCGAAATAGGGTTGCCGTATTTTTAAATATGTTTTTTTTCTTAATGCAGCTTTCAAACACTTAGGTTTTAGTCTTTTATGCCTTAAGGCAAACGCTGCACGGACGCTACTCACTTAGCACTTCCCAGCAGGTGCTTGTAGCATGAAGATAAGCTACGCACACTGAGTAACAATGCTCCCGCAACGCTCTGCGATCATGTTAGATCGGAACCTACTGCTTAAGTTGATACCGAACCACCACAAATATCTATGACACTGCCGTGACTTGAACTCGAAACCTATGGCACCTAGCGCCAGGGCTTCTAGATTTATAGTAGATTAAAAATTGTCGATTTATAGTCGAAAAAATCAATTATAGTTGATTTATAGCTAAACATTATAATCAATTTATAGTTGATTAAAAAATCGATTTATAATTGATGAAAAATTGTCGATTTATAGTTAAAAAAATTGATTATTGTCGAATTATATTAAAAAAAAATCGTTTGTAGTTAATTAAAAATTATAGTTGAAATTATAGTCGATTATTCTAACAATAATCTCAAGAAATTATTGATTGCTAAAATATCATGTTCCTTTTACATTGGTTGAAATAGTATATAATGAACTCAAAACTGCAGAAAATTAGATGAAATCATTTCAGAAATAGAAAATATCTAATTCAGCCATTATTTTCCATCCTCCATCTCTTTTCTTTTTTTGTGTGCGTGTGATGATTCTTCTAAACGCAGAACTCTTTACAGAAGAAATAAGTAAACCTTCCTCTATTGATTGATTATTCAAAAAGAAAAAATGATAACCTAACTGGTAAATGGAGGAAAATGAAAAAAAAAAAAAAAAAAAAAAAAAAAGATTCGGTACTGTAAGCTTATAGCAAATGCGGCGGCGGATTTTTCTTTTCTGTTCCATTTTGCTGCGAGAGAGTTTTTTATCTTCCATTGATTATCTGAAATTCTAATGGAATATTCTTCGCCCAGAAAACGAGGTATTAAATTAAATAGGAAAAGATTGTTGAAATATTTCTTCCTCTGCTTAGCGATAAATCAACTCGAAAACTAGTTTAAAAGCGATTTTTATTCAATGGCTTGATATTTTAAGCGTTCAAAATGGAACAAAGAAATAAAAAAAAATGGTATAAAAAAAGAAGACACGTTGGGAGACATTTGCTGAGTTATTATATTTTGTTAAACCGTTTCCTAGAATTATTTTTACGGTGATTAGAATATTTTTAATGTTTTCTTTTTTTTTTTTTTAGAGTTAAAAAGCGTTACACATTTTTTCAAATGTTAATTTCATCACTTTTTATGGCTGTTATTCGCAGATTATGTAAATTATTTCAAAAAATATTGTATTATAAATTATAATCGATGCAAAAATTGTCGATTTATAGTCGAAAGAAGTCGATTATTGTCGATTTGTAGTCAATTGAAAATTATAGTAGGACAAATCGATCATTGTTGGTTTATAGTATATTAAAAATTATAGTCGAAAAAAATCGATTAAAAATTATAGTGGAAAAAATCGATTATATTCGATTAAAAGTTATAGTCTGTTTATAGTCGATTAAAAAATATAGTTTATTTACAGTCGAAAAATTTTCGATTTATAGTAGAAAAAAATCGAGTATAGTCGATTTACAGTCGATTAAAAATTGTCGATTTATAATCGAAAAAATTGATTATTGCCGATTAGAAATTATAATCGAGTTATTGTCGATTTATAGTCGAAAAAAAAATCGATTTTAGTCAATTTATAGTAGATTAAAAATGGAAAAATCCATTATCTTGGAAAAAAATTGATTATGGTCGATTATTCAAACAAAATTCTCAAATTATTGAGTGCAAAAATATCATGTTCTTCCTACATTAGTTGAAATACATAATAAATTCTAAAACTGCAGAAAATTAGATGAAATCATTTCAGAAATAGCAAATGTCTCATTCAGCCATTCTTTTCAATCCTCTATCTCTTTTCTTTCTATTTTTTGTGAGCGTGTGCTGATTCTTCTAAACGCAGAACTCTTTGCTGAAGAAATAAGTAAACCTTCTTCTATTGATTGATTATTCAAAAGAAAAAATTATTGCCTAACTGGTAAATGGAGGAAAATGAAAAAAAAAAAAAAAAAAAAAATGGTTCAGTACGGTAAGCTATAGAGCAAATGCGGCGGCGGATTTTTCTTTTCTGTTCCATTTTGCTGCGAGAGAGATTTTTGTCTTCCATTGATTATTCGAAATTCTAATGGAATATTCTTCGCCGAGAAAACGCGGTATTAAATTAAATAGGAAAAGATTGTTGAAATATTTCTTCCTCTGCTTAGCGATAAATCAACTCGAAAACTAGTTTAAAAGCGATTTTTATTCAATGGCTTGATATTTTAAGCGTTCAAAATGGAACAAAGAAATAAAAAAAAATGGTATAAAAAAAGAAGACACGTTGGGAGACAATTGCTGCGTTATTATATTTTGTTAAACCGTTTCCTAGAATTATTTTTACGGTGATTAGAATATTTTTAATGTTTTCTTATTATTATTTTTTTAAAGTTAAGAATCGTTACACATTTTTTTTCAAATGTTGATTTTATCTTTTTTTATTGATGCTGTTCGCAGATTTTGAAATTGTCTTTAAAAAATGTTTGTTTCTAAATAATTTTAGTCGACTTCTGCAATCAATGAATGTTTCCATTAAAATGTTTGTAAAAATTAATTTTTTTAGCTATGCATTTGCTGTTCGTACGTTGGGAATATTGTTTTATTTTCCTGTACATTAATTACTACATGCCGTTTATGTACCGGTAATTTTTTCCTTATTATCTAAATGTAATATAATTGAGAATGAATTTAAAACTTCAAAGTTATAAATATAATAGGGCACGTGTCTAAGATTTATTAAATAAAAGGAAAATAATTCTGAAAAATAAAGTAATTAGGAAATATTAAGAAAATATGAAATATTTTTTTGAATTCTAAAAAGAATTCTAAAAAATATTGATAGCAAATTTAGTTTTTCCCATTTATGCACTGATAATATGTTTTTTTTCCAAAGTAGTTATAATTTAGCGTTTTATATAAATACACAATCATGCCCGACTCGTGGCAAAGTGCGCCGCTTTTGAGCAATAGGACTGAGGTTCAATCCGCTGGCGGCTTTGTTGTAGACACTGTTTCAAAAATTGTGAAGATTCGAGGGCGTTTGGGATGTTCAGCCTCTTACTTCGTTAGCCGGACTAACTGGTGGGAGTTTTACGGGTATTCTCCCAAACAATACTTAAATGCTTGGTAGTTACTCCTAAAAATCCTCCCGGAAGGCATTGATCTCCACTTACAGCGACACGGAGGCGACTCAGACTTCTGCCTACGGGTGCTCCCTCACAACAGAAGCTGCCCCTTTCCCTCCTTCCATGAGAACTCACGCGTTCATGGACTTAGTCTAGATGTTGCTGTCGACCAAGTGGAATAAGAAATAGCAAAATCAGTTGTGTTTTATGTTGTTATAGTTAACGAATCGTAACTACTCTACTGAAATCCTTAGCTTGGATTTTCGAAATTCCATCTCCTTGTTTATTTCAACGGTAAACAACTATTTTTGTGTGAGTCTATTATTAGTAATAGTATCTTTATTGTGTTCTATGTTATATTGCTGCTACGCACGTTTATAATTATTTTTTATTGCGCTTATTATAACTATTTTTTTAACCGGTACAAGAGTATATAAGAAGATTTTCGTCGAGGTATCGCGCAAATAAAGTAAATTAAACATTGTATTTCAATATAATTTAAAAGCGCTATTAAAGTTGCTTTTACAATTTTACAACCATTGTTTTTTTATTAGTATGACAACTTTTCCCGTCAAAAATATCTCGATATTGTAGGGTTATGACTGTCTTTAAAAGATTTCAAAACCCCAAAAAAAATCGTAATTTTGCAATATGTAATTTGGGTTGTTTAGCTTCCGTAATGTTCGTGTAAAATTCGTTGTTAACAATAAAACAATACATATATATATCGAATATAAGTAAATAATTGTTTATTTGGATTTACTGGTTAGTATTGCAATGGAATTTAGTTTGCATTGTATACTTAATTTGATTGAGGGTGGGAAATATTTTGTAATATAACACTGTCAATTATGTAATTAATATAAATTATAAATTTGCACCTGGTCCAGAGGCTGCTGCAAAGTGTAATCGAAAGTAAAGTGAAATTTGCAGAAAAATCTTTATTTCATTTTATCAGTGCTGAGTTTAAGAAATTGGATATTTAAAGAATTGGTGGATCCAAATCTGGGAAGACAATGTGAAAAAGAAGACTGGTATGTTCATAATCAGCTGAAACTGATGAAGTCTGAGCGAAATGTATGAAAAAAGGGTTTTTGTTAGAAAATTGTACAGCGGCAAAATGAAATAAGTAGACCAAATAAGGATGAATACTAAAGCAGCAATTAATTATCGAAAATATCAAGATGGGATTGTAATTAAATTGCAACATTAATAGTAAATCAACTGAATTTATCGATTATAGGTAGATCAGGTAACCAAGAGCAGTAAAATTAATGTTATTCAATAAATTTGGTTAAGACGGCGTTGAAGTTTCTCTGTTATACAATTTATAATAATGCGTTCTTTCTTATTCTATTTGGTCGACCTCAGCATCTAGAACCTAGAACATCAAGAATCTATGAATCAGAATGTACTTAGAACGACGAGTCATCATAAAAGGTAAAAAATATAGCTTCTTTTTGTCCTTGACCTTGTGGCGCAAAGACGCAAAGATCTTTTGGATACTTCTCGGGTACGCGAAGACAGAAGTATACCAAGGAGGAATTTAGGAGAGTCTTAAGGACAGTCATTTATCTCACTGTAGCAATGTAAATACTCATATTGATCAATTCTAACACCCAAACCTATTTTCCATTGGTAAATAGGGAACTGCATAAAAAATAGGCTAGAAATTTTGAGTGTCAAATAAGATTATGATGCTACATAAATGTATTATAAGGTTACATTTTATTAAGGTTACATAATATTATAAGATTACTTATATATTCAACACATTCACAACTCATATACATGAGTTATGAATGTAAAATAACAGTGTTGAAGCTATATGTTTGAGTTTATTTTTATTACGTCTTTTCATATTATGCTTTTTGATAGATAATTTTTTTTTTTCATGTGAAAAAAGGTGCAACAAAAAAGGTTTTGGGTGAAATACTATCGTAGTGAAAATTACTTTGCGTATTTTTACAATATACCTACTTAAAAAGATCCGCCGATTTATATTTCCTTTATGTAAAATAACAGAATAGAATATAAAAATTGCAATGATAATTAATTATGGAAAACCGTTAAGAACAGAATTGGAATTTTTTAATGTTAAGTTAGGGTGAAAAAATCTTCATGGAGAAAAAAAGGTTAAGATGGAAAAAAAGTCATGGCCGCGAAGGATTACAAAGGTAAAAACATGGTAAAGGTTGCAATATGATGTCTGGCGTTATAAATGTCGATTTTCAAACTGGATTCTTTCAGTCGATAATAATATCTTCAGGTGAAATGAAATGAAATGCAATGCGCAGTGACTCACGGGAAATGAAAATGAATCCTATTTCCGCTTTTGAATTCCGAATGAGGAGGAAGCAATTTAAAGAAGATGGAATTATTGTTGCGAGAAATGCCGACGAATTTACTAATCGATGAGAGCTGCATCCCGAATTAACTCTACTTCATTAGAGGATTTCATCCATTCCCATTAAAGTCAATTGAATTAAGAATTCCGAATCCGAGCTAATGAACCGATTGCGAAACATGCTCGCATTAACAAATTAGATGCAGTGCCCAACATTTGACATCGGATTTTTCTCGTCCGTGATTGAATGCGGTTTTTCTGGAATCAAAGCACCTGTTTCGCTTTTCGTAGAAAAAGGTTCTTTGGCTTTTAAATATTGACAAGAATTCAAGAAAAGTTCAGGAAAACATTTTGCCGAGATAAATTTTATTTTGAGATATTATATACATTAATGATTACGAGTATGTAAACTTTAGCAACTTTTTTTATTATGATGTACATTGGTAGGGCTTTTGCACCAGTTAGAAACTAACTAACTCCCCGGAACTACAGTCCATGGTGGGTTAAGGCCGTCTGCCTTCTGGCAGATTCTTAGACATAAGGTTTTTATTTTTACGGGCCACAACGGCCGTACCATGCTGAATATACCGGTTCTCGTTAGATCACCGAAGTCAAGCATCATTGGGCGCGGTCAGTACTTGGGTGGGTGACCACCTGGGAACACCGCGTGCCGTTGGCAAATTGGGGACCTGAATGGCCGAGTGTCTCTAGCGCTCTGGCGCTCGGTGCCACAGGTTTCGGGTTTGAATCCCGGGGGTGCCATGGATGTTTGTAGTGGTTCGGAATCCACTTTAAGCCATAGGTCCCGGTCTTCTATGACTGTAAGAGCGTCACGGAGCAAAAGTCAGGCTTCTACCTACGGGAGCTCCATCACAACAGAAGCTGCTTCCTTCCCCTTCAATCATGAGCACGTATGGGCTCGTGGGCTTGGCCAGCCAAGTGGGATAAGAAAAAACAACAACAACAAATTTTTACGGGCTAGAGTTTTCAGGCGTATGGCCAATGCTTTACTAGCATATTAGACCGAAATCTTCGATTTAAACTGAATTCCGAAACACAGTAAACATCCATGGTACCACCAAGGCACGAACCCGAAACCTCGCACAAGTGGCATAATGGTAATCACTCGGCCATCAGACTCTTTTGTACCACATAATTATAACGTAAACTGTCCCTAGACCGGTCATGAGGGAAGACATTGCCTTTCGAGTGAATTTTTTGATGATAAATGTCTCGTAGTTTCATACTCTACAGGAGTAAATCCGGAAAACTCCCACATAAATTTCCCCACATCACGAAATTAATATAATAAATAAATAAGTTTGAAAGTGTAAAATTTCTGCTAATACCCCGTATTAAACATGACACAATACTGTAGTATATTCAATAGCATTTTAAAAAGAATGAAAAATACGTATTTTCAGCATCTTCTTCAATGACGAGATAGCCCAATGGTGGGCCAAGGACATCTACCTTACTGGAAGATTCCGAGATATGAGATGTTTTCTTATCGCGGGGTAGGGTTGTCAGTCTACGCTCGACAATCATATTAGACCGGGACCTATGGTTTAAAGGTTATTCTGAACATACTACAAATATTCATGGCACTGCTGGGACTGTAACCAAAACCTGTGGCACCGAGTACCAGATCGCTACTCAGTCGCCCATCAAGCCCTTTTATACAACTTATGTATACCAGAAACTGAACATGAGGGAAGACATTGCTTATTGGATGAACTTTTCAATGATAAATGTCTCGTTGTTACGTACTGTGTGGGAGTAAATCTAGAAAACTCCCACATCACAAAACTAATTTAATAATTTAGAAAGTGTGAAATTTTTGTTAATACCCCTTATTAAACATGACACAATAACTGGTTGATTATTGACACAATAATTGGTTATTTAAACTTTTTTAAACATTAATTGGCTAGCTTGCAATGAAGTCGCGCTGGTCAACCCCTTTTTACAAAAGCATGAGGAGCATTTTCAACATCTTATTCATTGATACGACAGCCCTATAGTGAGCTAAAGCTGTCTGCCAACTGGCAGATTTCGAGACAAGAGATGTTTTGCTTTTACGGGGTAGAGTTGTCAACGCCACACCCTACAGTCGTATTAGACCGATCTACAGTTTAAACGTAATTCCGAACCATTATTCTTAGAAACATTCCTGACACCGCCAGAACCCGAACTCGAAACCTGTGGCCCCGAGCGCCAGCGCGATAGTCACTCGGCCATCAGGCCCCCCTTTTCAACATTTACTTTGTTAAAATCTGCAAAATTAAACTCCCAAATATTAACTGACCATATATTTATGAACTGTTAGGAAGTTATAAACAATTAACAAGATAGTGATTTAAAAGGACTTATCTGTACTAAATATACACAAGTACTTATGCCAGAATATGAATTATGTGCAAAACAACAAGAATCTGCAAGATTGTGTCAACAAGAATCTGCAAGAACCCCATTTTGTGTCGTCCGTCCCTAAATACTCCAACAGACGTGTGGGAGGAAATACAGATCTGATCCACTGTAAGGAGCTTTGGCGATAACGCGAGAGGAGCTCGATGTCCTCAAGTCGTCCGGAAATCATGGACCAGGCATACATACATTGCTGACATAGATACGAAAATTTCCTCTAACTGGATAAATATTTCTTCTTCAATCCCATGATGGGCCAAGGCTGTCTGCCTACTGGCAGATTCCGCAACATGAGATGTCGTTTTTCTTTTTACGGAGTAGCGTTGTAAGCTCTAGAGTGTACAACAATAATTAGACCAGGACCTACGGTTTAAAGGGGATTCAGAACTACTACAAACATCCATGGCACCGTCGGCACTTGAACCCATAATCTGCGGCATCGAGCGTCAGAGCGATAGTCACTTGACCAAATTTTCAACATCTACTTTGTCAAAATAAACCTGCAAAATTAAACTGCAAATATTATCCGACTTCTTATATTTGCTGCGAATTATTAGGAAGTTATAAGTAATTAAAAATAAAGTGATTTAAACTGATTTCCTTGTGCTATAATACTTAAATCAAAATATGTATTATGTAAGAAATTTTGTTCAAATCTACAAGAATCCTATTTTGTCTCATCTATTCTTCCAAAGACGTGTCTGAGCAATTGATGTAACTATAGACCAGATCCACTGCGTTCGGCCTAGATGACGATGACGCGAGAGCAGCTGGATATCCTCAAGTCGGCCGGAAATCACGGGCCAGGTAACGGCTTCCTCCGGTGGATGAATGGAGCCGCGCTCCATTGGACGGTCGATGGGATGGGTAAAGGAACGGCCTCTTTCATTAGACATTGACTAGTTGCTATTCATGTATTCATGTTGAATTCCCGTAAAGCAATCTCGACATTGTTTCGGGCACAAATATTTGGATCGCTGTGTTAATCAGGCTCCTTACGATTGACTACCAGTTGCTCGACTGGAATGCCGGGAATGCTAGTAAGTTTTATTAACTGTTGAAGGTTTGGTTTGGTTTGTCGCTCTACGGTCATCTTGTGCATACTTTAGACAAAACAGACCTAACTGTTGAAGAAGATGTGCGAAAAAAAAATACTTCGATAAAATAGAAAAAAAAAAAAGGAGCAGAATATTATAAATGTCAAATTGGTTTGTTACATTATTTACTGCCATTTTTGCACAATTTAGGCAGCTAATTATACCTGGACCAATAGTTTACCTGGATTCCGAAAGCCCAACAAACATCCCTGCCACCGCCAGAATTCAAACCTGAAGCCTGTGGTACCACTGTCCAAACCGCTAGCCTAATTTTCCATAAAGGCAACAAGAAAACAAATATATTAAATTTTCTATAGTAGAAAAAATGAAAAACAAATCTGTACCACTCATATATTAGAGCTAGTGACGTTCATTTTTTTTTTTTCTCCACTATTCTATTTACCGCGTACTTAGGATTGAGTGGAACATCGGTGGTCCTCTTGTATACCATAAACAGCCCACTGATGGATGATACGGATGCAACAACAATGTCTTACAACAAAGTATTTTTAGGGATAACTGCCAAACATTTGCGTATTGACATGGGAGAAAATAGGGTTAACTCCCATCAAGTAGCTTAATTATCGATGCTAAATGCTTTGCATGCATTATCATAATCGAAATTGAGTATTTTTGTTTCTAAAAGCAGTTCCGCAGCATTCGAACCTCCGTTCTGAACGCTAGTTGCGCAAATTGCCACAAATCAGGCGGTGACAATCACTAGGGATCTAAAAGTGTCTGTTCTATTCCACTTGCAGCCTTATAGACATTGTATTGGTAAAGAAGTAGTCTCGGTGGGTGACCCTAAAAAAACTGCCTATTTAAAATTTTCAGAATTATTTGTATTTTGATATGTAAAAGTCTGGTCCTCGATGGCACAGTCCTGGCGGTTCGGAATCCCTTTTAATCCGAATATATATCTATATATATATATATGGGCCTGAATGGTCGAATGGCTAGCGCTCTGGCGCTCGGTACCACAGGTTTCGGGTTCGCGTCCCGGCGGTGCCATGGTTGTTTGTAGTGGTTCGGAATCCACTTTAAACTGTAGATCCCGGTCTGACAAGATCGTAGAGCGTTGCGGGGGCCTTGTTACTCCGCGTCCGTGGCTTATCTTCAAGTTACACGCGCCCCCTGGGTAATGCAAAGTGAGTAACGTCTGTGCAGCACTTGCCTTAAGGCATCCAAGACGTCCACGTCTGTTTGCCAGCTGCATTGGAAAAAAAAAAAAAAATATATATATATATATATATAATATACATTTATCCACTTTAATCCCTACGCCTAACAGGCATATTAGACCAGAACCTACGGTCTAATATGACTGTTATGCGTAGGGCTGACCACCCTACCCCGTGAAAAGAAAAACATCTCTTGTTTCAAAATCTGCCAGTAGACAGACGGCCTTGGCCCACCATGGACTGTACTGCCGGGGAGTTAGATAGTTTTTTTAAGGTAGCAATCTTTAAACGTAGAATAAAGTGCATAGTGTTAGTCATTATTATATATCATACAACTAGTAAGGAATTTTGCTTAATTACAAAATAATTAAAATGCATTTATATTAAAATAAATAATTGTTAGTAAAACTTTAGAATAATTAAAATAAAGTTAATAACAGTTGTTTCAATAAATAATTGTTGTTTTTATTCCACAGGCATAAAGTATATTAAAAAAATTAAAAGAAATGTACAAAAATACTTTTTTTCCCACTTTATTTGATCCAAAATTGGTGTAAAACGAATTCTTTCCTACAGCAATATTAGTCCTATTTACATAAATTATTTCCAAAACAATAAGCAAAATCCAGTTTATTAAAAGGATGAAATTAATTAGATGCTAATTAAAATTATTTGGGTACTCTTTCTGCTTCTCAATATTTTATTTTTAAATTAATTAATTTTCCACAATACGAAAAATAGGAAGAATAAAAAAACACACCCAAACAGCCTATCTTTCAATACACTCAGACTTCAAACAAGGAGTCTTTCAACAAGAGCATCCACTCCCCCAAGCTAAGCAATCTGCATAATTCCGGGGCATTTGAAAGTTAATTCATGTCTGAAAGAGATAATTTAATTAAATCTTTACAATCGGAAAAACTTTTTTGCTTTATCCCTTTATTTTTTTTCATTCCTGTAAGACTTTAAGTTACTTCACTTTTAAACAGTTGCATTTAAATTTTAAATAAGACCGGCAGCTATTTATTTCGTCAAGATATTTTTTTAGGTCTTTGAGTATGAGAAAACGTTAAAGGTGGAAATTTAGTTTGAAATGATTTAGTGGAGCGCATATGAATAGAAGGTTCGTTTGTTTGAAATAGTTTAAAGTATTAGTATTTTATATTAGTTTAAAGCATTTATTTATTTTATATATAACTTCCGAAATTTATTCTATGTTAAGTGGATTAGATCTCGTGTCTTTTTGGTTAAAGATAAAATCAAAACTTTGAGAAACAGCAAATGAAATAATTAAATTATGTACCAAGATTTTGAGTTTCATTAATTATGTTAAGTGAAGCAATATAAATGAAAATAATATATGTGAATAATAAATATGTATGCATATTTAGGTACTCTTCTAATAATTCTGGTTTTGGATATTTTAGTTTTTAAATTAATTAATTTTCACAATACGAAAATACGAAGTAAAATAAAAACACACAAACTGCTTAACTTTTTATAAACTTAAACTTCAAACAAACAAGTCTTTCAACAAGAGCATCCACTTCCCCAAGCTAAGCAATCTGCATAATTCCAGGGCATTCGAAAGCCAATTCATGTCTGAAAAAGATAATTTAATTAAATCTTTACAATCGGAAAAACTTTTTGCTTTAGCCCTTTATTTTTTTCATTCCTGTAAGACTTTAAGTTACCTCACTTTTAAACAGTTGCATTTAAATTTTAAATGAGACCGGCAGCTGTTTATTTCTTTAAGCTATTTTTTTAGCCCTTTGAGTATGAGAAAACGTTAAAGGTGGAAATATAATTTGAAATGATATAGTTTTAGCTATCACATTACACTAAAAATAACGCGTATGAATATACGGTTCGTTTTGTTTGAAATATAATTTTTAAGTATTAGTTGAAAGAATTTTTTTTTTAATATAACTTTTGAAATTTATTCTAAATTAAGTGGATTAAATCGCATGTTTTTTGGTTAAAGATCAAATCAAAATGTTAAGAATGAATAGCAATAATGTTAAGAATGATCAAATGAAATATTTAATTAAATTATAAACCGAGATTTTAACTCTAAATTTTCTTTTAGAGAGGAATTATATTTGAAATTATATAATTTCTTTGTAAATCATTGAAATGTTTAAAATCTTTTTATTTAATTACTAAAATTTTCTTTTTTTATTTAATTATTAAAATTTAACATTATTGGGATATTTAAACAAAATATTAAACAGTGTCACAAAAATTTTCGAACAAAATATTTAACAACTATTCTAGAATATTCGAATAGATGTTTAACAACGCTATTATAATATTCGAACAAAATGTTAAACAGTGTTACACAAGTGCTCGAGCGAAATATTTAATAATTCTATTAGAATATTCGAACAAACGCTTGATAACATTACTAAAATATTCGAACAAAGTGTTAAACAATGTTACAAGTATATTCGAACAAAATATTTCGAACAAAATATTAACAAAGTGTTAAACAGTTCTACAATTTCTATTTTATTTGAGAAAATATTTAACTTCTAGAATATTCGAACAAACTTTTAAAAAGATTATTAGAATATTTTATCAAAATGTTAAACACTATTACAAAAATATTCGTACAGCATGTTTAAAAATAATATATATATTCAATAAAATGTGAATTTCTACTATTAAAATATTTTAACAACAGGTTTAGCAATACTACTAAAGCTAAGTTGATACATTTGAAAGACACAATCATCATCATCATCAGTCATTAACAATAAAGCACATCATCTCGTAAATCACTGTAGATTTATTTTAAACCCTAATCAATTCGATTAGATCTCGCTTCTTCCACCAACCCATTCTCTGTACCAAAGTTCCCCGTCAATTCAATTAGGCCACCTTCCCGTCGCATAAGTTAATTCGACAAGAAATTACACTTAAACCTTCATCATCCGCGGTCGAGGACTCTCTCTCTTCCGAGCATTATTCATCAGTTCTGGGGTAAAGTTAAGACCAGTTAACTTCGCCCAGACCGATAACATTGATTTTGCTGCGGAGGGCGACGGAAATGCAAACAGGGGCGCACCGAAGATGCGAATTAATCAGACTAATTGATGGGGCTTGTGCATCGAAGGGGTGTCTCTCTTCGGGGAAGGGGGTGTTTGTTCCACGTGGCCAAAGGAATGCCCGACCCTTTGTGAATATTGAACGAATCGCAAGGCGTTCGTGCGACGTGGTGAGATCGGTTGCATCGGAGATGATTAAAATGCAAGCCATTAGAAGAATGGGCGAAAACCGCTTTCATTATGCATTCTGGGAAATTTTGTAGATCGGTGTGCAGTGAGCACTCGTCATTAATTAATTGGATTTTAAAATAGCTGTAAATACCTGCTTACTTATTCGAGCTTCAAGGACTGGAGCTGCCTATTGGGTAGTACTAGGTGTCCGAAACAGGGTCGCCATATTCTAAATATAGTTTTTTTCCTAATCGGCAAACATTTAGACAGTTTTCTTTTATGCCTTGAGGCAAGCACCGCACCGACGTTACTCACTAAGCACTACCCTGGAGATGCTTGTGTAGCCTGAAGATAAGCTACGGACACTGAGTAGCAATATCCCCTGAACACTCTACGATCCTTTTAGACCGGGACCTACAGCTTAAAGTGGATTCCGAACCACCACAAACATCCATGGCGACCCGAAACCTATGGCACCTAGCACCAGAGCACTAGACACTCGATCATTCAAGCCCCAGTGTTATTGTTCTATGTAATATTTTGATTATCCATCGCAAAAAACAAAAAACAAAATTTTTCTTTAATGCAAAATGACTGAACAGAGCATAAAATTGCAATGAAAATTAATTATGGAAAGGGGTTAAGAAAGTTATTGGAATTTTCTGATTTTAAGATGGGAAAAAAAATTCCTACAAACAAATCATGGCCTGGAAAGATTACAAAGGTAAAAAAATTTACAAAGGTTGCAATAGGATGTCTGGTGTTATTAATGTCGATTTTCGAACGGAATTCTTTCAATCCAGAATAATGTCTTCAGGTGAAATCAAATGCACTGCGCAGTTGACTCACGAAAATTAAAATGAATCCTATTTCCGCATTTGAATTCCGAATGAAGAGGAAGTAATTTAAAGAAGAGGGAATTATTGTTGCGAGAAATGGCGGGGAATTTAAATCCGCACTAATCGACGAAGATGCATCCCGAATTAAGTTTCCTTCATTAGAGGATTTCGTCCATTCCCATTAAAGTCAATTGAATTAAGAATTCCAAATACGAGCTAATGAGCCGATTGCCAAACATGTTCGCATTCACCAATGGATACCGGATGCAGTGCCCAACATTTGACATCGGATTTTTCTCTCATGCGTGATTGAATGAGGTTTTTCTCCAATCAAAGCATCAGTTTCGCTTTTCGTAGAAGGAGGTTCTTTGGCTTTTAAATATTGACCGGAATTCAAGAAAATTTCATGCAAGTGTTTTGTCGAGATTAATTATTTTTTGAGATAGTACTATATACATTAAAGATTATGTATACTTTAAAATTTTTTTTTATTCCGATGTACATCGGTGGGACTTTTATACCACATATAAACTAACTAATACTCTGGCATTACAGTACATGGTGGTGGACGAAAGCCATCTGTCTAATGGAGATTCCAAGATGAGATGTTTTTTTTTACAATGTAGTTGTGTCAGCCCTACATCCAAAGCTTTATAGACATATTAGGCAGGAATCTACGGTTTAAAGTAAATACCGAATAATTGCAAACATCCGTAGCAAAAACCAAGGCTCGAATTGGAAACCTCGTTCCGAGCGCCAGAGAGATCAGACTCTTTTATACCACATATGTACATCGTAAACTGCTCATAGACGGACCATGAGAGGAGACATTGCCTTTCAAGTGAACCTTTCCATGATAAATGTCTCGTAGTTACGTACTGTGTGGAAGTAAATCCAGAAAAATCCCATTTATATTTTCTCACAACACGAAACTTATATAATAAATAAATAATTTACAAAGTGTGAAATTTCTACTAATGCCCCGTATTGAACACGACACAATACTGTGGTGCATTCAATCGTTTTTCGCAAAAAAATGAGAAACATTTTCAACCTCATCTTCAGCAATGACGCAATAGTCTCTTGGTGGGCCAAGGTCATCTGCCTTCTGGTAGATCCTGAACAAAACATGAGATGCTGTTTTCTTTTTGCTTGGTAGGATTATCAGCTCTACTCCCAACAGCCATATTAAACCAGGCAGTAGAAAGGCAGCAATTTCAGAATTTCCACATGAAAAGATTGGAGCAGCGACATTTTACTGCGGCGATTTTTAACAAACTCTGTCTAAGAATGAGACTTAAGTGATTTACACCCTCCTTTTCCTGCTCAACGGAGAATCATTCCAGAATACAGATGTAACATGCCCATTGTTGACATTGATAAGAAATTTTCACTGTAACTGTATAGATATTTCTTCTTCAATCCCATGATAGGCCAAGGCTGTTTGCCTACTGGCAGATTCCAAAACATGAGATGCTGTTTTCCTTTTTAGGGGGGAGGATTGTCAACTCTACGCTGTAAGACTGGAACCTACGGTTTAAAGTGAATTCTAAGCCCCTACAGACATAATGGCACCGCTGTGACTCGAACCCGAGACGTGTGGCGCTAAGCGCTAGAGCAAATCAAGTTGACCATCAAGTCCTTTTTCAAAATCTACTTTGTCAAAAGGAATTTGCAATATTAATCTCTCAAATATTAAACTGACTTCTTATATTTTCTATGAACTATTAGGAAGTTATAAGCAATTAACACGATAGTAATTAAAACGGATTTTCTTGTACTAGATATATACAAGTACTTATGCCAGAATATGAATTATGTGCTAAACTGTGTGCAAATCTACAAGAATCCCATTTTGTCTTGTCCGTTCCTAAATACTCCAACAGACGTGTCCAAGGAATTGTTGTAAATACAGATCTGCGTGTGGTAAGCAGCTTTGCCGATGACGCGAAAGACATCCTCTAGTCGGCCGGAAATCATGGGCCAGGTAATGGGTCCCAACGGTGAATGAATGGAGCCGCGGTCCATTGGACGATCGATGGAATGGGTAAAGGAACCGCCGCTTTAATTAGACGTTGACTGGTTGCTATTCATGTCCCGTAGAGCAATCTCGACATTGTTTCGGGCACAAATATTTGGATCGCTCTGTTAATCAGTTCCTTACAATTGACTACCAGTTGCTCGACTGGAATGCCCTGGATGGAAGTAATTTTTATTAACTGTCGAAGAAGTCGTGCAAAAGATAAAAAAATACTTCGATAAAATTTTTAAAAAACTAGTATATTATAACAGGTGAGATTGGTTTGTTGCATTACTGTTCTTTTTTGAAAACTTTAGGGTAATTAGACAGTGACCTATAGTTTAAAGTAGATTCGTAACCAACAACAAACATCCAATCCGCCACCAGGATTCGAACCTTAAGCCTGTTGTACCAAAGGCCCGAGTGCTATAAATGGCAAGAAGAAAACAAATATATTAAATTTTCGATAATTGGAGAAAAACTGTACTTCTCGTAGATTAATGCTAGCCATAATCAGTTTTTCTTTCTCCACTCTTCTTCTTACTGCCCTACCTAGGACTGAGTGGAACATCAGTGGTCCTCGTGTATGCTATGAACAACCCACTGACGGATGATATGGAGCACAATGTTTTCCGGCATGTATTTTTAAAGATACTATAACTGGCCCGCATTTGAGTATTGTCATGGGAGAAAATTTGGTTAATTCCCAACAGGCAGTCTAACTCTGGATGCTAAATGCTTTACAAACATTGTAAAGCATTTAGCAGGACAATACTCAAATGCGGGCCAGTTATAGTATCTTTAAAAACAGTATTTTCTAGTATGCGGGCCAGTTATAGTATTTTCTGAAAACAGTGACAACAGCACCAGCATCTACCGCCAGCGGTTTTGAACCACACTTCTCCCTACACATGTTACCACGGTGTCATGAATTCAGCAGTGACGATCACTAGCTTTCTAAAAATGTCTCTTCTAACGTAGTTTTAACTCTCTTTTTTCCTGCAGTAAAAGGAACATATTCCATGTGTCCCATGACAAATGTTCTATAACAAAGGTCATATTCAGTGTGCTCATCCTCGGCGTAGACACAGAAACTTTCCCCTTGATATCATTTATCAGCTTTCGAACCGAGCTCGTGCTATGAATTAGCCTCCTCCAGCTCAATATATCGACATTAATTAGTGGTTCGGAATCCTCTTTAAACCGTAGGTCCTGGTCTAATATGTCTGTTTAACATAGAGCTGACAAACCTGCCATGTAAAGACATTTCATCTCTGTCTCGAAATCTGCTAGTAAACAAACGGCCTTGGCTCAGTATAGTTTGTAGTGTCGAGGGATTAGTTAGATTTTTTAAGGCAGCAATTTTAAAATATAGAATAAAATGCGTAGTGTAAATCATCATTATTAATAATATCATCGTTTTCATCTAGCTTGTAAGGAATTTTACTTAATAACAATCAATAAAATGCATTTATATTGAAATAAATAATTATTAATAAAAGTTTAGAATAATTGAAGTAAAATAAATCATTGTTGTTTTTGTTCCCCATACATAAAAATATATTAAAAAATTAAATGAAATGTACAAAACTTTTTTTCCCACTTTATTTGATCGAAAATTGTTGTAATACGAATCCTTTAATACAACAATATTTGTCCTCTTTACATAAATTACATAAATTAATTAAAAACAATCAACGAATTTCAAATATTAAAAAAAAAATTATATTAAATAGATGCTAATGAAAATTATTTAGGTACTCTTCTAAAAATTCTGCTTTTGAATATTTTATTTTTAAACTAATTATTTTTCACAATACTAAAAATAGGAAGAATTTAAAAACACAGACAAACAGAATAACTTTCAATACACTTAAACTTCAAACAAACAGTCTTTTAACAAGAACTTCAACTCCCCCAAGCGAAGCAATCTGCATAATTCCAGGGCATTTGAAAGTTAATTCATGTCTGAAAAAGATAATTTAATTAAATCTTTACAATCGGAAAACCTTTTGGCTTTATTCCTTGTTTTTTCCCTTTAAGACTTTAAGTTACCTCACTTTTAAACAGTTGCATTTAAATTTTAAATGAGACCGGCAGCTATTTATTTTTTTAAGCTATTTTTTTAGGTCTTTGAGTATGATAAACGTTAAAGGTGGAAATTTAGTTTCAAATGATTTAGTTGTAGCTCTAAGATTGCATTAAAAATAACGCATATGATTGTAAGGTACGTTTATTTGAAATATAAGCTTTTAGTATTAGTTGAAAGAAATTTTCTTTTTATTTTTCATATAACTTTCGAAATTTATTTTATATTAAGTGGATTAAATCACGTTTCTTTTTGATTGAAGATCAAATCAAAATGTTGAGAAACAGTAAATGGAATTTTTAATTATATTATGTACCGAGATTTTAAATTTAATAATTTTTTTAAGTGAAGGAATGTATTTGAAATTATATAATTTCCTTTGTGAATCACATATATGTTTACATTTTTTTTCTGTAACTACTAAAATTATTTTTAAATATTCAACAAATGTATTTGGGGCGTTAGTTTGATTAATAAAATAGTTCAATTGCTTTTTGGTATTAAGGAATTAAATTTAAAATAGTGTTTATATCTCTTAATTCTATTATGATATGATAATATAAATATATATATTTCTTCTAATGCAGCTGGCAAATAGACCGTGATCTTCATCATAAGGGCTGCACCGATGTTACTCACTTTGCATTACCCAGTCGGCGCGTGTAACTTGATGGTAAGCGATCCTATTAGGACCTGCGGCTTAAAGTGGATTCCGAACCACTACAAACACCCATAACAAAGCCGGGATTTGAACCCGATATATGTGGTACCGAACGCTAGAGCTCTAGCCATTCAGCTATCAGGCCCTGCTGTATATATTTATAAATGTATACTATTCAACTTCTTCATTGGCGCAACAGTCCCATGGTCGGCCAAGTCCTTCTGTCTGCTGGCAGATTTCGAGACAGGTGACAGGTCTTTTTACGAGGTACGGTTGTCAATGGAACGCCCTACAGTTCTGTTAGACCAGTTTAAAGTGGATTCCGAGCCACTGCAAGCATCCATGGCACCGCCGGGACTCAAACCCTGTGGCACTGAGGGCTGGTTCCTCGGTCATCAGCCCATCATATCTCTCTCTCTATATATATATATGTTTTGTGCAACAGTGTTCGAATTCCGTGGGTGCCATGGATGCTTGCAGTGGCGCGCAATTAATTTTAAACAGTAGGTCCTGTTCTAATATGACTGTTGGGCGTAGGACTGACCACCCTACCCCGTGAAAAGAAAACATCTCTTTCACAATCTGCCAGCAGGCAGACGATCTCGGCTCACTATGGACTGTAGTTACGGGGAGTTAGCTAGTTTTTTTTAAGGCAGCAATCTTTCAATGTAGAATAAAATGCATAGTTTTAGTCATTATTATTTATCATACAGCTAGTAAGGAATTTTGCTTAATAACTATCATTAAACTGCATTTATATTGAAATAAATAATTGTTAATAAAGATTTAGAACAATTCAAATGAAGTTAATAATTGTTGTTTAAATAAATAATTGTTAATTTTATTCCACAAGCATTAAAGCATATTAAAAAAAAATTAAATGTACTAAACTTTTTTTCCCACTTTATTTGATCGAAAACTGTTCTAAAACGAATCCTCTGATTCAACAATATTTGACCTATTTACATAAAATATTTTCGAAACAATTAACGCAATCCAAATATTAAAAGAATGGAATTAATTAGATGCTAATAAAAAATATTTAGGTACTCTTCTAAAAATTCTGCTTTTGGGTATTTTATTTTGTAAATTAATTAATTTTCACAATACGAACAATAGGAAGCAAAAATAAAAACACACAAACAGCATAACTTTTTAATACACTTAAACTTCAAACAAGCAGTCTTTCAACAAGAGCATCCACTTCCCCATGCTAAGCAATCTGCATAATTCCAGGGCATTTGAAAGCTAATTCATGTCTGGAAAAGATAATTTAATTAAATCTTTACAATCGGAAAAACTTTTTGCTTTAGCCCTTTATTTTTTTTCCTTGTAAGACTTTAAGTTATCTCACTTTTAAACAGCTGCATTTCAATTTTAAATGAGACCGGGAGCTGTTTATTTTTTTAAGCTATTTTTATAGGTCTTTGAGTATAAGAAAACGTTAAAGGTGGAAAATTTAGTTTGAAATTATTTAGTTGTATCTATGGGATTGCATTAAAAATAACGTATATGAATATAAGGTTCATTGGTTTGAAATATAAGCTTTTAGTATTAGTTTAAAGTTTTTATTTTTTATTTTACATATAAATTTCGAAATTTATTCTGAATTAAGTGGATTAAATCGCGTGTCTTTTTTGGTTAGAGATCAAATCAAAATGTTTAGAAACAGTAAATGAAATTTTTTAATTAAATTATGTACAGAGAATATAAATTTTTATTAATTTATTTAAGTGATGGAATATAGTTTAAATTATATAATTCTCTTATGAGTCACATATATGTTTATATATTTTTTATTTAACTGTTAAAATATTCTACAATATTTATTTGTTGACCTTAGTTTGATTAATAAAATAATTCAATTGCTTTTTGTTATTAAAGAATTAAATTTAAAATAGAGTGTTTATATCTCTTAATTGTATTGTGATACACACAAAGGCACACACACACACACACACAATATATATATATATATAAATTTTTATTCTGCTTCTTCATTGGCGCACTAGCCCCATGTTGGATCAAGGTCGTCTGACTACTGACAGATTTCGAAACATGTGATGTTTTCTTTTTACGGGTTAGGGTTGTCCGCTAAACTCTCTACAGTCATATTAGACCAGGACCTACGGTTTAAGATGGATACCGCCCCACTGCAAGCCTCCATGGCACCGCTGGACCTTCAACACGAAACCTGTGTCCCTGAGCCCTAGTCACTCGGTCATCAGGCTCGCAATATATATATATATATATAATATATATAATTTAAAAAACCGGACTCAAACCGTGTACCGTATATATATATATATATATATATATACGGTACACGGTCGGTTTGAGTCCCGGTGGTGGCATGGATCTTTGCAGTGGTTCGAAATCCACTTTAATTTGTAGGTACCGGTCAACTATAACTGTAGAGCGTTGGGCGTAAGGCTGACAACCCTACTCTGTAAAAAGAAAACATCTCATGTATCGGAATCTGCAAGTAGCACACTGCCTTGTCGCACCATGGGGCTGTTGCGCTATTGAAGAAGAATAATATTATCTTTATCACTTCTACCTTGAAATAACTTACGTTGGTTTTGGTCCAAGCCATTTCAATTGTTATGACATTTTTTTGTTTAAATTATTATTATTATTAGTTAATTAAATAAAAAGTAGAGGTAAAGCAATAGAAGAAGAATAAAAGGAATATCGGATAAAAAAAGAAGAAAAATATACAAAAATTAATATTAAAAGAAAATTAAATAACTAAAAGGTAGAAATATTTATTAGCACAAGGCAAGAAACGAACATGACCCTCATTCAGTAGAAGTAAAATTAGGAAACAAAGTAATTTCTCCACCAGGCATGATACGCACCGAACCATTGAAATGGTCGTCTAATTAAAATCTGCGTTAGGTGTGTCGTAGCGCCAACCACCGTAGGAGAAAATTTCCGTAATCATGGAGGGTTCAGGTATATTACTGTCTGCACTAATATCCTGTGGTAGATTATGAAACTTATTGTTTACATTAATAAGTTCAGAATGGAAGGCGTTTACTATTCTCACGGTGTTACGATTATGTTTAATTAATTAAACCATCACTATCAGTAGAAGAAGAAACAGACTTAAACAATATTAGATTTATTAACAGTAAAAAAATAACATTCGCCATTAAATAGCTTTTTAAATTTTGTTTATTATTAGATTTATGTATAACAATTTAGCAAAGACCCAAAATATTGTCCTTTGTATTTTCGGGTGTATCTTGCAAATAGTTGATATGATTAATAAGACGTAATTGTTAAGATCGATAGTAGAGGCAATCATATTGATCGAGGATATCAAATTCCGAATTTGAATATCAAAGACCTTTAATTGTCCATAAATAAATTGGGAAGGTTCGTTTCCCATAACTTCAGCCATTTTCATATTCGCAGAGTTCAAAAATTCACGTTTACCCTTCATCGTAAATCTCAGCAACGCCAAATTTCAAATTACACGAGGTATTCAAGAATCTTGTATAATATCTACTTCTTATGGAAGGGAATGGAATTAAACTTATGGAATGTCAGCCATGAAACTTTACTTTTCAAACACTTTTATTTATAATAAACCTTAGTGTAACTGCTGTAATAAAATTTTATTGTATAATAAAAGTTGTTAAAAGTTGGTGTAATTTCAGAATGGTAAGCAATCGTAACTTATAATAATAATAATAATCAACATCAACAATATTTTAAAAAAGGTTTTCTAGACTTTCTTTCGACAACTAGACTTTCTCTAAGAAATCATGCCCCGACATTTTAAATTTAGGTTTTAATAATTATTTTTAAGTCAAGGAATATGTTTGAAAATTATATAATTCCTTTGTGAATCACATATAGGTTAACATTTCTGCTATTTAATTATTAAAATGGTCTTCAATTATTCAACAATACTGTTAAAAAATAGTTAATAGTTGTTAAATTAATCATCAATATGGTTGAAAAATTGTTGTGGTTAAATTATTCAACAGTACTGTTGCCCTTAATCTGATTAATAAAATCATTGAATTGCTTTTTTGTTTTTAAAGAACTAAATTTACAACTTTGTGATTTTATCTTTGTGATATATCTAGTATCTAAAGTATTTCTCGTTCGGCATCGATTTTTGGATTTCGAACCAATTTGCTTTTCAGTTCATAAACTCGATGTTCTATATAATATATTATTCTGGATGTTTATACAATGTTATTGAAATAGTCGAACAAAATTATTAATAATGTTTTATAATATTCGAATAAAATGTTAAACAGTGTTACAAAAATATTCGAACAAAATATTTAACAATTCTACAAGAATATTCGAACAATCTCTTTAAAAACATTAGAATATCTTAATAAAATGTATATTTACACTATTCAAATATTTGAACAAACATTTTAGCAATTCTATTAAAAATAGAGTTGATACATTTGAAAGACACATTAATTATCAGATTTTAAAATCAGTTATCAACAACAAAGCACATCAAACTCGTAAATCACACATGACTTAATTTAAACCCTAATCCATTTGATTAGGTCTCGCTTCTTCCACCAACTCATTCTTTCCAAAGTTCCCCGTCAATTCAATTAAGCCACCTTCCCGTTGCATAACTTAATTTGACGAGAAATTACACTTAAACCTTCATCATCCGCCATCGACGACTCTCTCTCTCTTTCGAGAATTATTCAACAGTTCTGGGGTAAAGTTAAGGCTAGTTAACTTCGCCCCGACCGATAACATTGATTTTGCTGCGGAAGGCGAGGGAAATGCAAACAGGGGCTCACCGACCTGAAAGCCCCCATCGCAGGTTGAAGATGCGAATTAATCAGACTAATTGATGGGGCTTGTGCACAGGGGGGTCTCTCTTCGGGGAAGGGGGGCGTTTGTTCCACGTGCCCAAAGGAATGTCTGACTCTTTGTGAATATTGAATGAATAGCAAGGAGTTCAGGCGACGAGGTGAGATAAGTCGCATCGGAGATGATTAAAATGCAAGCCATTGGAAGAATTGGCGAGAACCGCTTTCATTATGCATTCTGGGAAATTTTGAACACCAGTGTGCAGTGAGCACTCGTTATTAATTGATTCGATTTTAAGGCAGCGGTAAAAAAAAATGTGTGCTCATTGGAGCTTTAAGTACTGGAGTTACCTAGTATACTGTACTAGGTGTCCGAAAAAGGAATGCCTAATTCTGAATATGTTTTTTTTTCCAATTCAAAATTATTCGAACAAAATATTTAACAATTCGACTAGAATATTCGATCAAAATATTTAACAATACTACTAAAATATTCAAACAAATGTTTAATTGCATTATTCGAACAAAATATTAAGCAGTGCTACACAAATATTCAACATGTTTAACTATTTTACTAGAACATTCGAACAATAACAACGTTATCAGTATATTTAAACAAAATATTTAAACAGTGTTACAAAAAATATTCAAACAACATGTTTAACAATTCTACTAGAATATCCGAACAACCGATTTAACAATTCTACTGGAATATTCTAACAATTGTTTAACAACATTTTTAGAAAATTTAAACAAAATATTAAACAGAGTTACAAAAATACTCGAACAACCAGTTTAATAATTCTACTAGAATTTTCGAACGACCTATTTAGCAATTCTACTAGAATATTCGAACAATCGTTTAACAAAGTTATTAAAATATTCGAACAAATTATTAACCAGTGTTACAAAAATATTCGAACAACATGTTTATCAATTCTAATAGAACAAACGAACAACATGTGTAACAATTTTACTACAATATTCGAACAAACGGTTTAACAATTCTACTAGAATATTCGAACAATTGTTTAGCAACATTATTATAAAATTCAAACAAAATGTTAAATATTGTTACAAAACTATTCGAACAAAATATTCAACAATTCTATCAGAATATTCGAACAACATGTTTAAAAATATTAGAATAACTGAAAAAATGGGAATTTACACTATTTAAATATTTGAACAAAAATTTTAGCAATTGTATTAAAATTTAAATTGATACATTTGAAAAACACATTTATCATCTGATTTTAAAATCAGTTATCAACAACAAAGAACATCAAACTCGTAAATCACACTAGATTTAATTTAAACCCTAATCCATTTGATTATGTCTCGCTTCTTCCACCAATTTACTCTTTGCACCAAAGTTCCCGCTCAATTCAATTAAGCCGCCTTCCCGTCGCGTAAGTTAATTCGACAAGAAATTACACTCAAACTTTCATCATCCACCATCGACGAGTCGCTCTCTTTCCAACATTATTCATCAGTTCTGGGGCAAAGTTAGGACTAGGTCACTTCGTTCCGACCGACAACATTGATTTTGCTGCGGAAGGCGATGGAAATGCAAACAAGGGGCGCACCGACTCGAAAGCCCCCGTCGCAGGTTGAAGATGCGAATGAATCAGACTAATTGATGGGGCTTGTGCATCGAGGGGGTCTCTCTTCGGGAAGGGGGTGCTTGTTCCACGTGCCCAAAGGAATGCCCGACTCTTTGTGAATATTGACTGAATCGCAAGGCGTTCGGGCGACGAGGTGAGATGGGTTGCATCGGTGATGATTAAAATGCAAGCCTTTAGAAGAATTGGCGAAAACCGCACACATTATGCATTCTGGGAACTTTTGTACATCAGTGTATAGTGAGCAATCGTTATTAATTTAATTGGATTTTAAAACAGTGGTAAAAAAATTCGTGCTCATTCGAGTTTCAAGGATTGGAGCTGCTTAGTGGACAGTACTAGGTGTTCGAAACAGGATTGCCTTATTCTAAATATGTCTTTTTTGCTCTAATGCAACTGTCAAACATAGATTGTTGCCTTTTATGCCTTAAGGCAAGGCTGCGCCGACTCACTTAGCACTACCCAGGAGGAGCGTGTAGCTTGAAGATAAACTACGGACGCTGAGTAACAATATCCCCTCAACGCTCAGCAGACATATGAGATCGGAACATACGGTTTAAAATGGATTTCGAATCACTACAAACATCCATGGAACCCCTGGGACTTGAATCTCAAACCTGTGGACCGAGCTCCAGAGCGCTATACACTCGGCCGTTAAGGCCAAAGTACTATTGCTGTTTGTAACTTTTTAGCTATGCATTGGAAATAAAAGAAAATATTTCTTTAAAACAAAATAACTAAACAGAGCATAAAATTAAAATGATAATTAAGTATGGAAAGTGGTTAAGAAAAGACTTGAAATTTTTTAATGTTCAGCTGAAAAAAAACCTTAAAGTCAAGTAATGGCAAGGAAGTATTACAAAAGTAAAAAGTTTGCAAAGGTTGCAATATGATGTCTGGCGTTATTAATGTCTGATATGAATTCTTTCAATCGAGAATAATGTCTTCAGGTGAAATCAAACGCAATGCGCAGTGACTCACGTGAAATTAAAATGAATCCTTTTTCCGCATTTTAATTCCGAATGAAGAGAAAACAATTTAAAGAAGAGGGAATTATTGTTGCGAGAAATGCCGGAGAATTTAAATCTGAGTACTAATCGATGAGAGATGCGTCCCGAATTAACTCTACTTCATTAGAGGATTTCCTCCATTCCCATTAAAGTCAATTGAATTAAGAATTCCGAATCCGAGCTAATGAGCCGATTGCGAAACATGTTCGCATTCACCAACGAATATTGGATGCAGGGCCCAATATCTGACATCGGATTTTTCACTCGTGCGTGATTGAATGCGGTTTTTCTCCAATCAAAGCATCTGTTTCTTTTCGAAGAAGAAGATCCTTCGGCTTTTAAATATTGACAAGAATTAAAAAAAAAGTCATGAAAATATTTTTCCGAGATTAATTTTATTTTGAGATATTATATATATTAATGAATATGTATACTTTAACAATTTTTTTTTAATTCTGATGTATATTGATGGGACTTTTGTGCTACCTAAAAACTGGCACTATAGTCCATGGTGGGCCAAAGCCGTCTGGCAGATTCTGAGATAGGAGATGTTCTTTTTGGAGTTCTCAGATCTACTCCCAACAGTTATATTAGAATGACACCTACATTTTAAAGGGGATTCTGAACCACTACACTCCTTACTCCTGTCACTACAAACTTTCATGGCACCTGCCTCAAAATCTCTTACCGACAGCCAGAGCGCTAATCATTCGATCATCAAATCCTTTATGTATACCGTTAACCGCCTACAGACAGTCTTGTGGGAGAAGACATTTCCTTACGGGTGAACTTTTCGATGACAAATATCTCGTAGTTGCGTACTGTATGGAGTAAATCAAGAAATCACTCCCCTATAAATTTCTCTTCATCACGAAAGTAATTTAATAAATAAATAATTTAAAAAGTGGGAAATTTCTGTTAATAACTCTTTACAATACTATGGTGCATTCAATCACGTTTTACAAGAAAGTGAGAAACATTTTCAACATCTTCTTCAATGGCGAAACAGCCCTATGGTGGAGGGCCATCTGCCTGCTGGCAGACTTTGAGACAGGAGTTGTCTTTCTTTTTACGGGGTAGGGTTGTTAGCCAGGTCAGGTTGAGGTAGGGTTGTTGTTCAACAGTCATATTATATCAGGCAGCAGAAATTTCAGCGTTTCTCAAGGGCGTTCACTATGAAAAGGACTTGCTGAAGAGCAGCGACATTTTACAATCACAATTTTGAACAAACGCTCTCTAAAAATGAGACTTGAGTGATTTACGCCCTCCTCTCCATGCTCAACAGAGATTAATTCCAGCCTACAAATGTAACGTGCCTCTTACGAACATAGATATGGAATTTTCCCTGTGACTGTATAGATATTTCTTCTTCAATCCCATGATGGGCCAAGGCTGTTTGCGTCTTGGCAGATTACGAGATATGAGATGTTGTTTTTCTTTTTACGAGGTAGAGTTGTCAGGCCTATGCTGTACAGCAATAATTAAACAGGGATATATGATTTAAAGTGGATTCGAACCACTCCCAACATCCATGGCATCTTCGGCACTTGAACCCGTAACCTGTGGCATCGAGGATCAGAACGCTAGAACACACTCGGCCGTCAGGTCCCCATTTTCAACAGTTACTTTGTTAAAATCTGCAAAATTAAACTCCCAAATATTAACTGACACCATATATGGGCTGTGAACTATTAGGAAGTTATAAGCAATTAACAAGATAGTGATTTAAAAGGATTTACTTCTACTAAATATATACAAGCACTTATGCCAGAATATGAATTATGTGCAAAACTGTGAGCAAACGACGAGGATCCTATTTTGTCTCGTCCTTTCCTAAATAACCCATACAGACGTGTCCGAAGAATTGTTGTAACTACAGATCTGCGTGCGGTGAACAGCTCTGCCGATGGCGCGAAAGCAGCTCTGTCGATGGCGCGAAAGCAGCTCGACGTCCTCAAGTCGGCCGGAAATAAGTAAGGCCGGCCAGGTAATGGGTCCCTCAGGAGAATGAATGGAGCCGCGGTCCATTGGACGGTCGATGGAATGGGTAAAGGAACGGCCGCTTTAATTAGACGTCGACTAGTTGCTATTCATGTCCCGCAAAGCAATCTCGACATTGTTTCGGACACAGATATTTGGATCTCTATGTTAATCAGGTTCCTTACGATTGACTACCAGTTGCTCAGCTGGAATGCTGTGAATGGAAGTAAAAGGGACGTCATTTTTATTAACTGTCGAAATAGTAGTGCAAAAGGAAAAAAATTTGATAAAATAATAATAAAAAAAAAAGCAAAATTGTAAATGACACGATTGGTTTGTAACGCTACGGATATCTTTTTGCATACTTTAGGCTAATTAGACGGGGACATACTTTTTAACGTGGATTTCCATGTGGTACCAAAGGAAAAAGTCCTATAAATTTCAAGAAGAAAACGCATATATTAAATGTTCGATAGTTAGAAAAAAAACTGTACCACTCGTAGATTAATGCTAGTGTTGATCATTTTTTTTCTTCTTTTCTCCACTCTTCTTCTTACTGGCCTACCTAGGACTAAGTGGAACATCGGTGGTACTCTTGTATACCATGAACAGCCCCCTGACGGATGATACGGAGAACAATGTCTTCCGACATGTATTTTTAGGGACGACTGCCCAACATTTGTTTGTCGCCATGGAAAGTGAGTTTAACTCCCAACAGTCTATCTGCTTAACCTAAAATGTGTACAAGATGACCGTAGAGCGAGCACCCAAATCAAACCGAACCCAACAGTCTAATTCTCGATGCTAAATGATTTACATATATTGTCACAATCTCCATCGAGTCTTCTTGTTGATTTGTTTTGTTGATATTTTGAATGTTTTCTTTTCTTTTTTAGAGTTAAGAAGCGTTACACATTTTCTTCAAATGTTAATTTCATCACTTTTTATTTATGTTATTCGCAGATTTTGTAAATTATTTTTAAAAATATTCTATTAAAAATCTATTAAAAAATATAATCGAGTTAATTATAGTCGATTAAAAATTGTCGATTTATAGTCAAAGGAAATCGATTATTGTCGATTAAAAATTGTCTGCTTATAGTTGAAAAAATCGATTATTGTCGGTTTATAGATTAAAAATTATAGTGTAAAAAATCGATTAAAAAATTATAGTCAGTTATAATTTAGTCAGTTATGTCGATTTTTAGGCGAAAAAATCGATTATAGTTGATTTATAGTCGATTTAAAATTTCGATTTATAGTCTAGAGAATCGATTATTGTCGATTTAATTGAAAAAATCAATTATTATCGATTTATAGCCGAAAAAATCATTTATAGTCGATATTATAGTCGATTATTCTAACACTATTCTCAAGAAATTATTGAGTGCAAAACTATCATGTTCCTCTTACATTTGTAAAAATACATAATAAACTCCAAAACTGCAGAAAATTAGATGAAATCATTTCAAAAATAGCAAATATCTCATTCAGCCATTATTTTCAATCCTCTATCTCTCTTTCTTTCTCTTTTTTTGTGTGCGTGTGATGATTCTTCTAATCGCAGAACTCTTTACTGAAGAAATAAAGAAATAAGTAAACCTTCTTCTATTGATTGATTATTCAAAAAAAAAAAAAAATAAATAAAAAATGATTACCTAACTGGTAAATGGAGGAAAATGAAAAAAAAATTCGGCACGGTAAGCTTAGAGCAAATGCGGCGGCGGATTTTTCTTTTCTGTTCCATTTTGCTGCGAGAGAGATTTTTATCTTCCATTGATTATTTGAAATTCTAATGGAATATTCTTCGCCCAGAAAATGCGGTATTAAATTAACTAGGAAGAGATTGTTGAAATATTTCTTCCTCTGAAAGCGATAAATCAACTCGAAAACTAGTTTAAAAGCAATTTTTATTCAATGGCTTCATATTTTAAGTGTTCAAAATGGAACAAAGAAATAAAAAAGAATGGTAGAAAGAAGAAAAAGGCACATTGGGAGACAATTGCTGAGTTATATATTTTATGAAACCGTTTCCTAGAATTATTTTTATGGTGATTAGAATATTTTTAACGTTTTCTTTTTTTTCTGAGCGTTAAAATCCGTTACATATATTTTTTTCAAATGTTAGTTTTATCTTTTTTTTTATTTATACGACTCGCAGATTTTAAAATTGTTTTTAAAAATGGTTGTTTCTAAATAATTTTAAACGATTTCTACAGTGATTATTTTCATTAAAAATGTTTGCGAAAATTACTTATTTTTAGTAATTGTTGTTTATACGTTGGGAATTACTGTTTCAATTTCCTTTATCTCGCTACATAATATTTATGTAAGATTAATTTTTTGTTATAATCTAAATGGAATATAATTAAGAATGAATTTAAAGAGTGGTAAGTTGTAAAAAAAAAAATGACACATGTCTAAGATCTGTGAAATAAAAGAGAAATAATTCTAAAAAATATAATAATTAGGAATATTAAAAAATAGGAAATATTTTTCTGAAAAATATTCTTAGCAAATTTAGTTCTACAAATTAAAGCACTGGTACTATGTTTGTTTTCATGAATAGTTTTAATTTAACGTTTTATATAAATACAACTTAATTTTATATAAATACAATTCATGCTCGACTCGTGGCTGAGTGGCAACACGCGCCACTGGGAGAGCATTAGGGCGGAGTTTAGTCCGCTGGCGGCTTTGTTGGAGACACTGTTTCAGAAAACAAGGAAACTCAATGGGCGTTTGGTATGTTCAGCATCTTCTCAAGTTAGTCGGATTACCTGGTGGAAGTTTCCCGGTTTTCTCCCATACCATATGGAGTAGTTCCTGCTAAAAGTTCTCCCGGAGGTCACTGCCCTCCTTCTTTAGTAAGACGAAGCCAAGTCCGACTTCCACCTATGAGTGCTCTATCACAACAGAGCTACCCCCACCCCTCTGTCCTTTCATGAGAGAGGGGTGGGGTTCAAGGACTTGGTCTAAATGCTGTTGTCTTGTCCTGCTTGGTTGCAAACCAAGTGAGAACTGAGCATGATCTGTAAAAAACGTACTTAAGGAATCGTAGTTATTTTGTTGAATTCCTCCACTTGGACTCTCAACAATTTCTTTATTTATTTCAACGGTAAACAATTATTTTTGTGTTTGTCTATTATTTTACCTACGTTTACACAAGATGTAAGTAATAGCACCTTTATACCTTCTTTGCTATTGTTTTATGTAACTTTTTGCTAACTAACCATTGGAAATAAAAAACATTTCTATTAATGTCAAATAACAGATCAGAGGTATACAATTGCAATGAAAATTAACTGCAGAATGATGTTAAGAAAATAATTGGAATTTTCTGATATTAAGATGGCGGGGGGGGCGGAAATATTAAAACCGAGAAATCACATGGAAGGATTGCAAAGGTAAAAACTTTGCAAAGGTTGCAATATGATGTTAGGCGTTATTAATGTCGATTTTCAAATTGGATTCTTTCAATCCAGAAGAATGTCTTCAGGTGAAATGAAATGCAATGCGCAGTTACTCGCAGGAAATTAAAATGAATCCTATTTCCGCATTTGAATTCGGAATGAGAAGGAAGCAATTTAAAGAAAAGGGAATTATTGTAGCGAGAAATGCGGGCGAATTTAAATCCGCACTCCTCGATGAGAGATGCGTCCCGAATTAGCTTTCCTTCATTAGAGGATTTCATCCATTTCCATTAAAGTCAATTGAATTAAGAATTCCGAATCCGAGCTAATGAGCCGATTGCGAAACATGTTCGCATTAACAAACGAATACTGGATGCAAGGCCGAACATTTGACTTCGGATTTTTCTCTCGTGCGTGATTGAATGCGGTTTTCTCGAAGCAAAGAATCTGGTTCTTTGGCTTTTCGAAGAAGGAGGTTCTTTGGCTTTTAAATATTAACGAGAATTCTAGAGAAGTCCATGAAAACATTTTGCCTAGATTAATTTTTTTTTTTCGATATTATATACATTAATGATTATGTAAACGTTAGTATTTTTTTTTATTATGATGTACATTGGTGGGACTCCCCGGAACTGCAGTCCATAGTGATCCAAGGCCATCTGCCTACTGGCAGATTCTGAGACATAAGGTTTTTATTTTTGCGGGTTATGGTTATCAGGCATACGCCGAATGTTCTACAGTCATATTAGACCGAAATTTGAAGTGAATTCCGAAACACTATAATCATCCGTGGCACCGCCAATGCTCGAACTCGAAATCTCGCACAAAAAAGCAGAGTGCTAACTCAATCGGCCGTCAGACTCTTTCGTAAAAACTTAATTATACCGTAAACTGTCCCTAGACAGGCCATGAGGGGTGAATTGGCTTTCGAGTGAACTTTTCGACGATAAATGTCTCGTAGTTACGTACTGAACTCACACATTTTAACTGACTTCATATATTTCCTATGAACTATTATGGAGTTATAAGCAATTAACAAAATAGTGATTTAAACGGATTTACTTGTACTAAAATACTTATGCCAGAATATGAATTATGTGAGAAATTGTGAGAAACTGTGTGCAAATCTACGGGAATCCCATTTTGTGTCATCCGTTCCTAAATACTCCAACAGACGTGTCTGAGGAATTGCTGTAACTATAGATATGCGTGCGGTGAGCAGCTTTGCCCATGACGCGGAGCAGCTGGACATCCCCAAGTCTGACGGAAATCATGGGCCAGGTAATGGCTCCCTCCGGTGAATGAATGGAGCCGCGGTCCATTGGGCTGTCGATAGGTAGGTAAAGGAAATGCCGCTTTAATTAGACGTCGACTAGTTGCTTTTCATGTCCCGTAAGCAATCTCGACATTGTTCGGGCGCAAATATTTGGATCGCTCTGTTAATCAGTTCCTTACAATTGACAACCAGTTGCTCAATTGGAATGCCGTGAATGGATGTAAACGGGACGTCATTTTTATTAACTGTCGAAGTAGTCGTGCAAAATAAAACAAAAATACTTCGATAAAATAATAAAGAACTATAATGTTATGAATGCCAACATTGGTTTTGTTTGTCGCTGTACAGCCATTTTTTACACTCTTTAAGCTAACTAAACAATGACCAACTGTTTAAAGTGGATTCCGAACCCCTTACAAACATTTATGCAGCGCCAGGATGCCAACACGAAGCCTGTGGTATCAAAGGCCAAAGTGTTATAGATGGCAAGAATGAAACAAATATATTAAATTTTCGATAGTTAGAAAAAAAACTGTACTACTCGTAGATTAATGCTGGCGATGATGATTTTTTTCTTCTTCTTTTCTCCATTCTTCTTCTTACTGCCCTACCTAGGAATGAGTGGAACATCAGTGGTCCTCTTGTATACTATGAACAACCCACTGACGGATGATATGGAGGACAATTTTTTCCGGCATGTATTCTTAAGGATAACTGCCCAGCATTTCAGTATTGTCACGGGAGAAAATATGGTTACCTCCCAGCAGGCAATCTAACTATCGATGCTA
The DNA here is from genome assembly GCA_021605075.1 of Caerostris darwini. Taxonomy (NCBI): domain Eukaryota; kingdom Metazoa; phylum Arthropoda; class Arachnida; order Araneae; family Araneidae; genus Caerostris; species Caerostris darwini. The sequence goes on along the minus strand of BPLQ01009880.1, from coordinate 19,700 downwards.
AATGCTTTACATATATTGTTACAATCGCCATTGGGTCTCCTTGTTTCTAAAAGCAGTGACAACATCTACAGCCGGCGGTTTCGAACCACACCTCTCCCTACACACGTTACCATGGTGTCATGAATCCAGCAGTGAAGATCACTAGCGTTGTAAAAATGTCTCTACTAATATAGTTTTCACTCCCTTGTCTATTTCACTCCCTATTCTATGTGCCCCATGACAAATGTTCTATGATTCCATAACAAAGATCATATTCAATGTGCTCATCCTCGGCGTAGACACAGAAACTTTTTCCTTGACATCATTTATTAGTTTTCGAACAGAGCTCTTCGTATGAATTAGCCTACTCCAGCTCAATATATCGACGTTAACTCAGCAATCGGGGTCTGATGGCCAAGTGACTGGCATTCTGTGCCTCAAGTTTCGGGTTGGAGTCTCGGCGGTGCCATGGTTGTTTGTAGGGGTTCGGAGTCCACTTTAAACCCTAAGTCCTGGTCTAATATGTCCGTTTGGCATAGGGCTGACAACCCTTCCCTGTAAAAAGAAAACATCTCATCTATGTCTCGAAACCTTCTAGTAGGCATACGGCTTACTGGCTCAAAAATGATTTGTAGTGTCGAGGTGTTACTAGCAATGGCAGCAGGATTTAAGACAGCAACTTTAAAATGTACTATTAAATGCATTATTTATAACGCATTATCAGCTTGTAAGGAATTTTGCTTAATAACCATCATTAAAATTCATTTATATTGAGATAAATAATTGTTAATAGAGCTTTAGAATAATTGAAAGGAAGTTAATAATTGTTGTTTAAATAAACAATTGTTGCTTTTATTCCACAACCATAAACGTATATTAAAAAAATTTAATTAAATGTACAAAACTTTTTTTTCCACTTTATTTGATCGAAAATTGTTGTAAGACAAACCCTTTCCTACAACAATAGTAGCCCTATTTACATAAATTATTTTCAAACACAATCAACAAAATCCAACTATATAAAAAATGAAATAAATTAGATGCTAATTAAAATTATTTAGGTTACTCTTCTAAAAAATTCTGCTTCTGGATATTTTATTTTTAAATTAACAAATTTTCACAATACGAAAAATAGGAAAGAATAAAAACACACACAAACAGCATAACTTTCAATACACTTAAACTTCAAACAGACAACAAGAGCATCCACTCCCCCAAGCTAAGCAACCTGCATATTTCCAGGGCATTTGAAAGTTAATTCATGTCTGAAAAAGATAATTTAATTAAATCTTTACAATCGGAAAAACTTTTTGCTTTAGCCCTTTATTTTTTTTTTATCCTGTAAAACTTTACGTTACTTCACTTTTAAACAGTTGCATTTAAATTTTAAATGAGACCAGGAGCTGTTTACTTCTTTAAGCTATGTTTTCAGGTCTTTGAATATGAGAAATGAGTATTAGTTTGAAATGATTTAGTTTTAGCTATAAGATTACATTAAAAATAACACACATGAATATAAGGTTCATTTGTTTGAAATATAAGCTTATAATATTAGTTCAAAGCATTTTTTTTTATTACATTTAACTAACGAAATTAATTCTCAAATAAGTGGATTAAATTGCGTGTCTTTTTTGTGGAACAACAAATAAAATGTTGAGAAACAGAATATGAAATTTTTAATTAAACTATGTACTGAGATTTTAAGTCTATTAATTTTTTTAAGTGATGGAATTTATTTGAAATTACATATTATTTGGGAATCATATATACGTTTTCATTTTTTTTTTATGTAACTACTAAAATTTTCTACAAATATTCAACCCTATTTATTTATTGCCTTTAGTTTGATTACTAAAATAATTCAATTGTTTTTAATTATTAATGAGTTAAATTTAAAATATAGTGTTTATATGTCTTCATTGTATTATGATATATATATATATATATATATAGGGGCCTGAGGGTCGAGGGTCTGGCGTTGGTACCACAGGTTTCGGACGCAAGTCCTGTCCTTGTCGTGGATGTATGTAGTGGGTCAAAATGCACTTTACACTGTATGTTACGGTCAAATATGATTGTAGAGCGTTTTAGGGGTAGTGTTACTCGCGTCCATAGCACATCTGAAGCACGTGACCCTAAATGAGTAACAGCGATGCAGCCCTCCTTATGACATAAAGATTGACTGTCTCTGTATTGCCAGAGACAACAATACACACACATATATATCTACTCTGGTGCTTGGTGCCATGAAATTTTATAGTAATTCGGAATCTATCACACCGTAGGCCCGGTCCAATATGACTGTTGGCGTGGGTCTGACAACCCTACACCTTAAAAGAAAAACAACCTCTCATATTTCTTATCTGCCAGTAGGCAGGCGAGCTTGGCGCACCATAGCGCTGTTGCCCCATTGAAGAAAAAGAATATTATCTTTATCGCTTCTACTTTAAAATAAAGTAAGTTGCTTTTGGCCCAAACTCATTCCAATTGTTATGACATTTTTCTTATTTAAATAATTATTATTGTAATTAAAATTAATTAACTAAAAAGTAGAGAAAATCGCATAGAAGAAGAATAAACGGAATATCGGGAAAAAAGGAGAAAAATATACAGAAAGTGATATTAAAAGAAAATTAAATAATTAAAAGGTACAAATTGTATAATAGCAGAATATAAGAAACCAACAGGGCCATCTTTCAGTAGAAGTAAAATTAGGAAAATTAATCAGACTAATTGATGGGGCTTGTGCATAGAGGGGGTCTCTCTTCGGGAAAGGGGGCGTTTGTTCCACGTGCCCAAAGGAATGCCCGACTCTCTGTGAATATTGAATGAATGGCAAGGCGTTCGGGCGATGAGGTGAGATCGGTTGCATCGGAGATGATTAAAATGCAAGCCATTAGAAGAATTTTCGAAAACCGCTTTCATTATGCATTCTGGGTAATTTCGTTGATCAGTGTGCAGTGAGCACTCGTTATTAATTGATTTGATTTCAAAATAGCTTTAAAACTGTGAGCTCATTCGAGCTTCAAGAACTGGTGTCTAGTGGACAGTACTAGGTGTTTGAGACAGGGTTGCTATATTCTAAATGTGGTAGTGAAAACCTAAACGAGAACTCTTGTAAGAGGGATTTGTAGATATTGTTTATTCTTTTTTTACTTTTATAGCATTCAGAATCAGGGCCTGAATGGCCGAGTAGCCAACGCGCTGGCCCTCGGTATTACAAGTTTCGGGTTCTAGTCCCGGCGGTGCCACGGATGTTTTTAGTGGTTCGGAATGCACTTTAAACTGTAGGTCCTTGTCTAACATGAACGTAAAGCGTTGGTATAAGGCTGATAATCCTACCCCGTAAAAAGAAGGCATCTCATGTTTGAAATCTGCTAGTACGCAAATGGCTTTGGCCCACCATGAGAATGTTCGCCAATGATGATGATGACTAGAATATTCGAACAAAGATTTAGCAACATTATTATAATATTCGATCAAACGTTCTGCTAGAATATTCGAACAAATATTTAACAACATCATTAGAATATTCGGACATAATGTTAAACGTTGTTACAAAAATATTCGAACATAATATTTAACAATTCTACTATAGTTTAACAACTATTCGAACAAAATGTTTAACCATTCTATAAGAATATTCAAACAAAACGTTTAACCATTAGTTAACCAAAATATTAAAGTTGTTAATTCTTAACGACATTATTAGAATATTCGAACAACATATTTAAAAGTATAAGAATATCTGTATAAAATGTGTATTTACACTATTCAAATATTTGAACAAACATTTTTATCACTTCTATTAAAAACTAAGATGATACATCTGAAAGAGAGATTCATTCATTTCGAAGTTATCAGCAGTAAAGCACATGAAACTCGCAAATCACACTAGATTTATTTTAAACCATAATCCATTTGATTAGGTCTCGTTCTTCGCACCAAAGTTCCCGCTTAATTCAATGAAGCCACCTTCCTGTCGTTAATTTGACAATAAATTATACTCAGACCGTAATCATGAGCCATCGACGACTTCAGTCACTCTCTTTCGAGCATTATTCATCAGTTCAGGGGTAAAGTTAAGACCGGTCAACTTCGCCTCGACAGATAACATTGATTTTGCTGCTGAAGACGATGGAAATGCAAACAGGGGCGCACCGACTTGAAAGCTCACGTCGCAGGTTGAAGATGCGAATTAATCAGACTAATTGATAGGGCTTGTGCACAGGGGGGTCTCTCTCTTCGGGGGAAGGGGGGCGTTTGTTCCACGTGCCCAAAGGAATGCCTGACTCTTTGTGAATATTGAATGAATGGCAAGTCGTTCGGGCGACGATTTGAGATAGGTTGCATCGGAGATGATTAAAATTCAAGCCATTAGAAGAATTGGCGAAAACCGCCTTCATTATGCATTCTGGGAAATTCTGTAGATCAGTGTGCAGTGAGCACTCGTTATTAATTGATTTGATTTTAAAGCTGATGTAAAAAATTGTGTGCTCATTCGAGCTTCAAGGACTGGAGCTACCTAGTGGACGTACTATGCGTCCGAAATAGGGTTGCCGTATTCTAAATGGGGTCAATAGAAACATAAATGAGAGCTCTTGTTTATTCCACTGTTTTCCAGTTTTATAACGTTCAGAATCAAGTTCATTCTTATCTCGTCAATCTTCAATGGAAATATTGCCATTTACTTTTTAATGTTTATAGAATGGAATGTTTATTCAATGTTGAAATATTCAAACAAAATGATTAATAATGTTTTATAATATTTGAATAAAATACTTGACAATATTCATTTAAATAATTTCAAAACATGTTTAAATGCAACAGAAAATGTTTGTACGAAGGTTTTCACAGCTATATCAGAACACTTGAACAAAATGTAAAATAGTGCTACAAGAATTTTCGAACAAAATAATAAATAATGCTAGATAACTATTCGAATAAAATAATAAATAATGCCACAAGAATATTTAAACAACACATTTAATAACGGTAACAAAATGTTCAAGCAAAATGTTAAATAGTGTTACAAATATATTCGAATAAAATATTTAACAATTCTACTAGAATATTCGAACAAATATTTAATAATTCCACTAGAATATTCGAACAATGTTTAACAACATTATTAGAATATTTGAACAAAAATGGTTAATAATTCTACAAGAATATTCGAACAAATATTTGACAATTCTACTAGAATATTCGAACAATGTTTAACAACATTATTAGAATATTTGAACAAAAATGGTTAATAATTCTACAAGAATATTCGAACAAATATTTGACAATTCTACTAGAATATTCGGACAATGTTTAACAACATTATTAGAATATTTGAACAAAAATGGTTAATAATTCTACTAGAGTATTCGAATCACATGTTCAAAAAACCTTAGAACATTTGAAAATGCTTATTTCCAAGATTCCAAGACTTGGACAAAAATTTATCAACAGCCAAGAATATTCAAACAACATCTTTAAAAAATCTTAGAACATCTGAATAAGATGTGTAATCTTAGAACATCTGAATAAGATGTGTGATTAAATTTCAGCAACATTATTAAAAATTAAGTTGAAAGACACAATAATCATCAGATTTTGAAATCAGTTATCAACAACAAAGCACATCATCTCGTAAATCACACTAGATTTATTTTAAACCTAATCCATTTGATTAGGTCTCGCTTCTTCCACCAACTCACTATTTGTTCCAGAGTTCCCAGTCAATTCAATTAGGCCATCTTCCCGTCGCATAAGCTAATTTGACAAGAAATTTCACTTAGACCTTAATTATCCGCCATCGACGACTCTCTCTCTTTCGAGCATTATTCATCAGTTCTGGGGTAAAGTTAAGACCGGTTAACTTCGCCTCGACCGATAACATTGATTTTGCTGCTGAAGGCGATGGAAATGCAAACAGGGGCGGACCGACTTGAAAGCCCCCGTCGCAGGTTGAAAATGCGAATTAATCAGACTAATTGATGGGGCTTGTGCACAGGAGGGGGGGGGGAAGGAGGGACTCTCTCTTCGGGGGTAGGGGGGCGTTTGTTCCACTTGCCCAAAGGAATGCCCGACTCTTTGTGAATATTGAATGAATGGCAAGTCGTTCGGGCGACGAGGTGAGATAGGTTGCATCGGAGATGATTAAAATGCAAGCCTTCAGAAGAATGGGCAAAACCGCTTTTATTATGCATTCTGCGAAATTGTGTACATCAGTGTGCAGTGAGCACTCGTTATTAATTAATTCCATGTTAAAACAGTGGTAAAAAACATGTACTCATTGGAGCTTCACGGACTGGAGTTGCCTAGTGGACAGTACCAGGTGTGCGAAACAGGGTCGCCGTGTTATAAATATGGTTTTTGTTCTAATGCTGCTGACAAACACTTAGACAGTTGTCTTGGATGCCTTAAGAAAAGCTCTGCACCGACGTTACTCACTTAGCACTACCCAGGGGGTGCGTGTAGCGAGAAAATAAGCTACGGACGCGGAGTAACACTACCCCCGCAACGCCCTATGATCTTGTTAGACCACTACAAACATTCATGGCACCCCTGGGACTCGAATCTCAAACCTGTGGCACCTGCTCCAGAGCGCTATACACTCGGCCATTAAAGCCCCAGTGTTATTGTTCTATGTAACTTTTTTGCTATCCATTGGAAATAAAAAAATATTTTACTACTGATGACAATGCAATGACAATTAATTCTGGGAAGAGGTTAAGGAAAGTATTGGAATTTTTTAATGGTGAGTTATGAGAAAAAAAAATAAAAACAAATCATGGATTGGAAGGATTACAAAATTTAAAAAAAAATGCAAAGGTTGCAATATGATGTCTGGCGTTATTAATGTCGATTTTCAAACTGGATTCTTTCAATCAATAATAATGTCTTCAGGTGATATAAAATGCAATGCGCAGTGACTCACGGGAAATTACAAATAATTATATTTCTGAATTTAATTCTGAATGAAGAGAAAGCAATTTAAAGAAAAGGAATTATTGTTGCGAGAAATGCCGGCGAAATTAAATCCGCACTCATCGATGAGAGATGCCTCTCAAATTAACTTTCCTTCATTAGAGGATTTCATCCATTCCCATTAAAGTCAATTGAATTAAGAATTCCGAATCCCGGCTAATGAGCCGATTGCGAAACATGTTCGCATTCCCAAACGAATACTGGATGCAGAGACCAACATTTGACATCGGAGTTTTCTCTCGTGCGTGATTGAATGCGGTTTTTCTCCAATCAGAGCATCTGTTTCGCTTTTCGAAGAAGGAGGTTCTTTGGCTTTTAAATATTGACAAGAATTCAAGACAAGTTCATGCAAGCGTTTTGCCGAGATTATTATTATTATTATTTTTTTTTGCTATATTATGTACATTAATGATTATATATACGTTAGCAATTTTTTTATGTCAATGCACATAGGTGGAACTTTTGTACCACTTAAAAACTAACTCTGCTGCTCAACAACTTATAATAAGTCAAGGCCGTCTGCCTACTGGCAGATTCCGACATAAGATGTTTTCTTTTTACGGGGTAGGGTTGTCAGCTGTGCGACAAATGCTCTACAAGTCATATTAAACCATAACCTGCGGTAACCTAAGTTGATTGCGAACTACTACAAACATCCATGCCATAGAGCGCATGAGAATTAATCACTGGGCTATTAGGCCCTTTTGTATCACGTATGTATACCGTAAACTGCAGTGACGGAAGACAGTGCCTTTCTGGTAAAATTTTCGATGATAAATGTCTCGCAGTCACACACTGTATGAGAGTAAATCCGGAAAACAGGGAGTTTTCCGGATCACGAATTTATTTCAATAAATAAATAATTTTGAAAGCGTGACACTTCTGCTAATATCCCATATTAAACATGACACAATACTGTGGTACATTCAATCGCATTTTACAAGAAAAGGAGAAACATTTTCAACGTCTTGTTCTTCAATGGTGCGACAGCCCCATGGTGGGCTAAAACCGTTTGCCTACTGACAGATTCCGAAAGATGAAATATTTTTTTACTGAGTAGGGTTGTCAGCCCTAATTCATATTCATATTAGCCAATTTGCCAATTCATATTAGCATTTGCCCAACATTCATATTGGACAAGGCAGTAGAAATGCAGTAATTTCAGCGTTTCCCAAAGTTTGGCCATGAAAAGGACTTGCTGTGGAGCAGCGGCATTTTACTACCACAATTTTGAACAAACGCTCTCTAAGAATGAGACCTGAGTGATTTACACCTTCCATTTCGTGCTCATTCCAGCCTACAGATGTAATGTGCCCATTATTGACATAGATACTTAATTTTTACTGTAATTGTATAGCTATTTTCTCTTCAATTCCATGATGGGCCAAGGATGTCTGCCTATTGGCAGATTCCGAAACATGATATGTGGTTTTTCTTTCTACGAAGAAGGGTTGTCAGCCCTAAGCTGTACAGCAATAATTAGACCGGGATCTACGGTTTAAAGTGGATTTCGAACTATTACAAACATCCATGACACCTTCGGCACATGAATCCGTAATCTGTGGCATCGAGCGTCAGAGCGCTAGTCACTTGGCCAATTTTTCAACATCTACTTTGTCAAAATAAATCTGTATAAACTCGCAAATATTATCTAACTTCATATATTTGCTGTGAACTATAAGGAAGTTATAAGCAATTAACAAGATACCGATTTACTTGTACTTAATATATACAAGTACTTATGCCCGAATATGAATTATCTGCAAATCTGTGTGCAAATCTACAAGAATCCCATTTTGTGCCGTCCGTTTCTAAATACTCCAACAGACGTGTCCGAGGAATTGTTGTAACTACAGATCTGCGTGCGGTGAGCAGCTTTGCCGATGAAGCGAGAGCAGCTCAACGTCCTCAAATCGGCGGGAAATCACGGGCCAGGTAATGGTTCCCTCCGGTGAATGTATGGAGCCGCGGTCCATTGGACGGTCGATGGAATTTGTAAAGGAACGGCCATTTTAATTAGACGTCGACTAATTGCTATTCATGTCCCGTGAAGCAATCCCAACATTGTTTCGGGCACTAATATTTGGATCGCTATGTTAATCAGGTTCCTTGCGATCGACTATCAGTTGCTCAGCCGGAATTGAAGTGTTTATTAACTGTCGAAGAAGCCGTGTAAAAGAAAAAAATTATTTTGATAAAATAATGAAAAGAATATAATGTTATAAATGCCAATATTGGTTTTGTTTGTCGCTCTACGGACATTTTTGCACTCTTTAAGAGACTTTAACTAGATGGATAGACGTTTAAAGTGGATTCCGAATCACTAACAAACATACATGCCACCGCTAGGATTCGCTTCTGAAGCCTGTGGTACCAAAGGCCAACACGCTATAAATGGCAAGAATAAAACAAATATATTAAATTTTCAATAGTTTGAAAATAAAAGTACCCCTCGTAGATTAATGCTAGTGATGACCATTTTTTTCTTCTTTTCTCTACTCTTCAAATTACTGCAATATCTGTGATTGAGTGGAACTTCAGTAGTCCTCGTGTATACTATGAACAGTTCACTCACGGATGATACGGAGGACAACGGCTTCCGCCATATATTTTTAAGGATAACTGTCCCGCATTTGAGTGTGGTTTTTTTAAGGATAAGGTATTTTTAAAGATTAAGGTATTTTTAAGGTATTTTTAAGGATAAGTGTCCCGCATTTGAGTAACTGTCCCGCAGTGAGCAGGTGGTTAACTCCCAGCGGGCAGCCTAATTATCGATGCTAAATTTTAATATATATTGTCACAAATGCCATCGAGTCCCCTTATTCCTAAAAAGAGTGACTACATCACCAGGAATTACTGTCAGAGGATTTAAACCTCAACTCTCCTGAACCCTAGCTGCGGGCATTACCACGAGCTCACGAATCTAGCAGTGACGATCACTAGAGTTCTAAAAATATCTTTTCTAAGGTGGTTTTCACATTCTTTTTCTGCAAAGAGTCTTAGTCTTCACCCCACGACAAATGTTATATGGCTCCATGACAAAGGACATATACAATGTTCTTCTTCTCGGTGGGGCATGGAAGCTTTGCCCTTTTTGCATCGTATATTAGGTTTCCAACCAAGCTCCCTTAGTTCAGCAGCACAACGTGCTACCAACTAGCCCTGACGGCTAGTTGTAAAGCGTAAATCCCCATCTAATATAATTGTAAAGCGTAGGACTGACAACCCTGTCCTGTAAAAAGAAAGCATCTCCTGTCTCTAAACCTGCCAGCGGGCAGACGGCCTTGGCCCACCATGGTCTGTAGAGCAGAGTTGGTTAGCTTTTTTAAGGCAGCAACCTATAAATGTAGAATAAAATGCATCGTTTTAATCATTAATATTTATAGTTCATTACCATTCAACTTGTAAGAAATTTTGCTTAATAACCAACATTAAAATTAAATTATATTGAAATAAGGTTAATAATTATTATTTAAATAAATAATTGTTTTTATACTATAAGCATAAAAGTATATATAAGAAATTAAATGAAATGTACAAAATATTTTTTCACTTTATTTGATCGAAAATCGCAAAATAAATCCTTTCTAACAACAATATTTGCCTTATTTACATAAATTATTTTCAAAACAATAAGCAAAATCCAAAAAATGAAATTAATTAGATACCAATTAAAATTACTTAGATACTATTCTAAAAATTCTGCTTTTGGATATTTTATTTTATAAATTAATTAATTTTCACAATACGAAAAATAGGCAGAAATAAAAAAAAAACACAAACAGCGGAACTTTTCAATGCAGTTAAAATTCAAACAAGCAGCCTTTTAACAAGAACTTAAACTCCCCCAAGCAAAGCAACCTGCATAATTCCAGGGCATTTGAAAGTTAATTCATGTCTGATAAAGATAATTGAATTAAATCTTTACAATCGGAAAAGCTTTTTGCTTTATTCCCACTTTATTATTATTTTTTTTTATCCTGTAAGACTTTAAGTTACTTCACTTTTAAACAGATGCATTTAAATTTTAAATGTAACTGTTTAAAAGTGAGTTTGAAATTATTTAGTTGTAGCTATAATATTACATTAAAAATAACGCATAGGATTATAATGTTCGTTTGTTCGAAATATAAGTTGACAACTTTTTTTATTTTACATATAACTTTCGAAATTTATTCTAAATTAAGTGGATTAAATCGCATGTCTTTTTTGGATAAAGATCATATCAAAATGTTGAGAAAAAGTAAGATATTGATCATCAAATGTTGAGAAACATTTTTAATTAAATTATGTACCGAGATTTTAAGATTTTAGTAATTTTTAAAGTGAGTAAATGTATTTGAAATTATATAATTCCTTTTTGAATCACATATATATAATCACATATAAAATATAGTGTTTATATCTCTTAACTTTTTATAATATGGTTTATATGTATTATATAGTATATATAAACCATAGACTATAGATATAAATGTATATATATACTCGTGGCCGAATGGCTATCGCACGGTGTTGAAAAAAACGATTAAAACAATGCACGGTGTTGCAGGTTTCGGGTTCTACGCCCGGCGGTGCCATGGTTGTTTGTAGTGGTTTGGAATCCTCTTTCAACCGTAGAATTACTTACTTACTATATGATTGTAGAGTGTTGGACGTAGGTCTGACAATAATACTCGGTAAAAAATTAACATGTCTTGTTGCGAAATCTGGCCGTAGGCCGACGGCATCAGCCCAGTATGGACTTTAGTGCCGGGGAGTTAGTTAGCTTTTTTAAGGCAGCAATCTTTAACTGTAGAATAACACGCATAGTTCTAGTCATTATTATTTACAACAGCTTATCATACAGCTGGTAATGAATTTTGTTTAATAACAATTTAAATGCATGTGTATTGAAATGAATAATTGTTAATATAGGTTTAGAATAATTGAAATTAAGTTAATAATTGTAGTTTAAATAAATAATTGTTGTTTTTATTCCACATGCATAAAAATATATTAAAAAACTAAATAAAGGTACCAAACTTTTGTTCACTTTATTTGAACGAAAATTATAAAACGAATCCTTTAATACAGCAATATTTGTCCTATTTACATAAATTATTTCCAAAACAATCAACAAAATCCAAACATTAAAACAATGAAATTAATTAGATGCTAATTAAAATTATTTAGGTACTCTTCTAAAAATTCTGCTTTTGGATATTTTATTTTTAAATTAATTAATTTCCACAATACGAAAAATAGGAAGAATTAAAAAACACAGACAAACAGCCTAACTTTCAATCCACTTAAACTTCAAACAAATAGTCTTTCAACAACAACATCCACTCCCCCAAGCTAAGCAATCTGCATAATTCCGGGGCATTTGAAAGTTAATTCATGTCTGAAAGAGATAATTTAATTAAATCTTTACAATCGGAAAAACTTCTTGCTTTGTCCCTTTTATTTTTTCCCTGTAAGACTTTAAGTTACCTCACTATTAATAGTTGCATTTAAATTTTAAATGAGACCGGGAGCTGTTTATTTCTTCGAGCTATTTTTTGGGTCTTGAGTATAAGAAAACGTTAAAGGTGGAAGTTTAGTTTGAAATGATTTAGCTGTAGTTATAAGACTAGATTAAAAATAAGATATATGAATATAAGGTAAAGCATATATTAAATTCATTTATTTGAAATATAAGCTTTCAGTATTAGTTAAAAGAATTTTTTTTATTTTATATATAACTTTCGAAATATATTCTAAATTAAGTAGATTAAATCACTTATCTTTTTGGTTAAAGATCAAATCATAATGTTGAAAAAAATTAAATGAAATCTTTAATTAAATTATGTACTGAGATTTTAAGTCTATTAATTTTTGAAGTTTTATAATATATTTGAAAATATATAATTTATTTTCAATGAATCTCATATATGTTTACATTTTTTTATTTAATTAAAAAAATATTCTTCAAAGTTCAACAAAATTTATTTGTTGACCTAAGTTTGATCAATAAAATAATTCAATTGTCTTTTGTTATTAAAGAGTTAAATTTAAAATATAGTGTTTATATCGCTTAATTGTATTATGATACAGACACACACGCACACACACACACACACACACACAACACACACACACACACACACACATATATATATATAAATTTTTATTCTTCATCTTCATTGGCGCACTAGCCCCATGGTGGACCAAGGCCGTCTGACTACAGACGGATTTCGAGACATGCGATGTTTTCTTTTAACGGGGTAGGATTGTCAGCTAAGCGCTCTACAGGTATATTAAACCGGGACCTACGGTTTAAGATTGATTTCGAAACTTTACAAGCATTCCATGGCACCTCTGGGACTCGAATCCGAAACCTGTTCACGTAGTCATCAGACCTCCTATATATATATATATATATATATATATATATACATATGTATATATATATAAATATGCTCGGTGCCCCAGGGTTTGAGTCCCAGCGTTGCCATGGATGCTTGCAGTGGTGCGGAATCCACTTTAAATAGTAGGACTCGGTCTAATATAACTGCAGAGTTTAGGGACAACCTTACCCCGTAAAAAGAAAACATCTCATGTATCGGAATCCTCCAGTAGGCCCACCGCCTTAGCCCACCATGGGGCATTTGCTCTATTGAAGGAGAATATTATATTCATCACGTATAATAACGTATGTTGGTTTGGCCCAAGGACATTGTAATTGTTACAACATTTTTCTTGTTCAAATCATTATTATTGTAATTAAAATTCATTACTTATTTGAAAAAATAGAGAAAAAACGAAAAGAAGTAGAATAAAAGGAATATCGTCAGAAGGAAATATACAAAAAGTAATATTAAAAAGAAAATCAAATAATTAAAATGTAGAAACTATATTAGCAGAAGTTAAGAAAGGAACATGACTCTCGGTAGAAGTAAAATTAGGAAACAAATTAATTTCTCCAGCAAGCGTGCTACGCACCGAACCATTGAAATGTTCATCTAATTAAAATCTGCGTTAGGTGTGTCGTAGCACGAACCATCGTAGGAGAAAATTTCCGTAGGCATGGAAGGCTCAGGTATCTTCACCAACATCCTGTGGTAGACTTTGAAATCTGTTATTTACATTAATAGGTTCAGGATTGAAGACATTTAATATGTTTGCGGTGTTACGTTTATTAAGTTTCATTAATTAAACCATCATTATCAATAGAAGAAGAAACAGAATAATTAACATGACAATTATTAATATTAGACTTATTAACAATAGAACAATTAACATTCGCCATTAGGTGGCTGACATCTCTTTTTTTAATCTTGTTTACTATTAGATTTATTTATACCAATAGGGCAGAACCAAAAGACTTACCCCTTAATTGGTGCTTTCGAGAGTATCTTGCAAACAGTTGATATGATTAGTAAGACGCTCCGAGGTATTCTTGAGATCAATTGCAGCATTATATTGGTGGAGGTTGCCAAGTTCCGAATTTCAATCACAGACCTTTATTTGTTCATATATAAATTGAGATGATATAGAACGGAGGGAGTCGATAACGTTCGATCTACATAACTTCATCAATTTCAATAATCACGTAACTTAAAAATTCATGTTTACCCTTCATTGCAAACCTAAGCAAAGCCAAATTTCTAAATTACAAGCAATATTCAATAATCTTGTATAGTGGCTATAATCAAGCATTTTCATCAACTCGTAGAATTTCCGCCAGAAAATGTTTCTGTTCAAACATTTTTATATAAAATAAACACACCTTAATACGATGGTGCAATTTCAGAAACGTAAGCAAACGTAGCTTACTATAAAAAACAATAACTATCTGTTTAAAAGGGTTTTCTATACAATCCTTCATAACTTTACTCAAAATCTCCAACACGGTCTTTCTCAATGAAATCATGAACCGACATTTTAAGTTAAGTTTTAATAATTATTTTTAAGTAAAGGAGTATATTTGAAATTATGTAAATCCTTTGTGATTCTCATATATGTTTACATTTTTGTTATTTAATTATTAAACAATATAAAGTATTCAACAATATTTATCTGTTATTCTCATATATATATATACATACAATATGTTATATGTACATATATATATATATATATATAACATATTGTATACATATATATATATATACAATATGTTATATGTACATATATATATATATATATATATATAAGGAGGGAAAGTTAAACAGTGTCACAAAAATTTCAAACAAAAGATTTAACAATTCCACTAGAATATTTGAACAAAATGTTAAACAGTGTCACAAATATATTCGAACGAAATATTTAAGAATTCATCTAGAATATTCCAAAAAGGTTTAAAAGTATTAGAATATCTGAATAAAATGTGCGTTTACACTATTCAAACAATTGAACAAAAATGTTAGCAATACTATTAAAAATTAAGGTGATTCATCTGAAAGACATATTCATCATCAGATTTCGAAATCAGTTATCAACAACAAAGCACATCATCTCGTGAATCACACTAGATTTACTTCAAACGCTAATCCATCCGATTAGGGCTCGCTTCTTCCACCAACTCATTCTCTGCACCAAATTTCCCGCTCAATTCAAATGAGCCACCTTCCCGTCGCATAAGTTAATTCGACACTAAATTACAGATGAGGTTCGAATGTTGTTAAATAATTGTTCGGATATACTAGTCATCATCATCATTGGCGCAACAGCCTCATGGTGGGAAAGCCCATTTGCCTTTTGGTAGATTTCGAAAATGAGATATCGTCTTTTTAAAAGGGAGGGTTATCAGCCCTACGGCCAAACTCTACAGTCATTTTAGACTGGGATCAAGAGTTTAAAGTGGATTCTGAACCACTAAAATAATCCATGGCACCGTGGTTACGTTAACCATGGTAACCTAGTACCAGAGCGCTAGCACCTCTTCCATTGAGGCCCTGATTCTGAATGTTATAAAAGGGAAAAAAAAAAAAAAAAGAAATAAACAGCATCTACATATGCCTATTACAAAAGTTCTTGTTTAGTGTTCCATTACCATATTTAGAGTACGGCAACCCTGTTTCGTGCACTTGGTAGTGTCCACTAGGCACCTCAAGTCCTTGAAGTTCGAATGAGCACACATTTTTTTACCGCTGCTTTAAAATCAAATCAATTAATAGCGAGTGATCTGCAAAATTTCGCAGAATGCATAATGAAGGGGGTTTTCGCCAATTCTTCTAATGGCTTGCATTTTAATCATCTCCGATGCAACCTATCTCATCTCGTCACCCGAACGCCTTGCGATTCATTCAATATTCACAAAGAGTCGGGCATTCCTTTGGGCACGTGGAACAACACCCCCTTCCCCGAAAGAGAGACCCCCTTCAATGCAAAAGCCCCATCAATTAGTCTGATTCATTCGCATATTCAACCTAAGACTAGTCGGTGCGCCCCTGTTTGTATTTCCATCGCCTTCCGCAACAAAAATCAATGTTGTCGGCCGGTTCGAAGTTAACTAGTCCTAACTTTACCCCAGAACTGATGAATAATGCTCGAAAGAGAGAGAGTCGTCGATGGCGGAGGATGAAGGTTTAAGTGTTATTTCTTGTCAAATTAACTTATGCGCCGGGAAGGTGGCTTCATATAATTGAGCGGAAACTTCGGTGCAAAGAATGAGTTGGTAGAAGAAGCGAGACCTAATCGCATTAATTAGTGTTTAAAATAAATCTAGTGTGATTTACGAGATGGTGTGCTTTGTTGTTGATAAATGATTTTAAAATCGGATGATGAATGTGTCTTTCAAATGTATCAACTTCATTTTTAATACAATTACTAAAATATTTGTTTAAATATTTGAAGAGTGTTAATACACAATTTATTCAGATATTCTAATATTTTTAAAGAGGTTGTTCGAATATTCTTGTAGAACTGTTAATCATTTTCGTTTGAATATTCTTGTAGAACCGTTAATAATTTTTCTTCGAATATTCTAGTATAATTGTTAAATATTTTGTTTCGAATATATTTCTAACTCTGCTTAACGTTTTGTTCGAATATTCTAATAACGTTATTAAATTTTTTCAAATGTTCTAGTAGTATTGTTAAACATGTTGTTCAAATTTTATTATAGCACTGTTTAATATTTTGTGTGAATATTCCAATAACGTTATTCAACAACTGTTCGAATATTCTAGTAAAATTGTTAAACATGTTGAATATTTGTTCAGCACTGTTTAACATATTGTTCAAATAATGCAGTTAAACATTTTTTCGAATATTTATTAGTATTGTTAAATATATAGTTCGAATACTCTAGTCGAATTGTCAAATATTGGTTTGAATAGTTTTGAATTAGGAAAAAAAACATATTCAGAATACGTCAATCCTTTTTCGGACACCTATTACTGTCCACTAGACACCTCCAGTCCTTGAAGCTCGAATGATGACTTTTTTACCACTGTTTTAAAATCAAATTAATTAATAACGAGTGCTAACTGCACACTGACGTGCAAAATTTCCCAAATGCATAATGAAAGCGGTTTTAGCCAATTCTTCTAATGGCTTGCATTTTAGTCATCTCCGATGCGACCTATGTCACCTCGTCGCCCGAACGCCTTGCGATTCGTTCAATATTCACAAGAAGTCGGGCATTCCTTTGGGCACGTGGAACGAACGCCCCCTTCCCCTCTGTGCACAAGCCCCGTCAATTAGTCTGATTAATCCGCATCTTCAACCTGTGATGGGGGCTTTCAAGTCGGTCCGCCCCTGTTTGCATTTCCATCGCCTTCCGCAGCAAAATCAATGTTATCGGTCTGGGCGAAGTTAACTAGTCTTAGCTTTACCCCAGAACTGATGAATAATGCTCGAAAGGGAGACAGAGATTTAACAATTCCACTAGAATATTCGAACAAAATGTTAAACAGTGTCGCAAAAATATTCGAACGAAATGTTTAACAATTCATCTAGAATATTCCAAAAAGGTTTAAAAGTATTAGAATATCTGAATAAAATGTGCTTTTACACTATTCAAACAATTGAACAAAAATATTAGCAATACTATTAAAAATTAAGGTGATTCATCTGAAAGACACATTGATCATCAGATTTCGAAATCAGTTATCAACAACGCAGCACATCATCTCGTAATCACACTAGATTTACTTCAAACTCTAATCCATTTGATTAGGTCTCGCTTTTTTCCGCCAACTCACTCTTCGCACCAAAGTCTCCTCTCAATTCAATGAAGCCACCTTCCTGGCGCATAAGTTAATTGGACAAGAAATTACAGATGAGGTTCGAATGTTGTTAAATAGTTGTTAGGATATACTTGTCATCATCCTCATTGGCGCAACAGCCCCATGGTGGGCCAAGGCCATTTGCTTTTTGGCAGATTTCGAAGCATGAGATGTCGTCTCTTTTTAAGGGGGAGGGTGTCAACCTTATGTCCAAGCTCTACACTCATGTTAGACTGGGACCTACAGTTTAAAGTGGATTCCGAACCACTACAAACATCCATTACATTGGTTACGTTAACCACGGTTACCTAGTGCCAGAGCGCTAGCCACACCTCCATTGAGGCCCTGATTCTGAATGTTGTAAAAGGTAACAGAAACAAACAGCATCTACAAATCCCTATTACAAGAGTTCTCGTTTAGTGTTTCATTACCACATTTAGAGTACGGCAACCCTGTTTCGGGCCCTTGGCAGTGTCCACTAGGCACCTCCAATCCTTGAAGCTCCAATGAGCTCACGTTTCTTTACCGCTGCTTTAAAATCAAATTAATTAATAACGAGTGCTCACTGCACAATGATGTACAAAATTTCCCAGAATGCATAATGAAAGCGGTTATCACCAATTCTTCTAATGGCTTGCATTTTAATCATCTCCGATGAAACCTATCTCACCTCGTCGCCCGAACACCTTGCGATTCGTTCAATATTCACAACGAGTCGGGCATTCCTTTGGGCACGTGGAACAAGCGCCCCCTCCCCCTCTTTGCACTAGCCCCATCAATTAGTCTGATTAATTCGCATCTTCAAGCTGCGACGGGGGCTTTCAAGTCGGTGAGCCCCTGTTTGCATTTCCATCGCCTTCCGCAGCAAAATCAATGTTATCGGTCTGGGCGAAGTTAACTAGTCTTAGCTTTACCCCAGAACTGATGAATAATGCTCGAAAGAGAGAGAGAGAGTCGTCGATGGTGGATGATTAACGTCTAAATGGAATTTCTTGTCAAATTAACTTATGCGACGGGAAGGTGGCTTAAATCAATTCAGCGGGAACTTTGGTGCAAAGAACGGTTTGGTGGAAGGAGGGAGACCTAATAAAATGGATTAGGGTTTAAATTAAATCTAGTGTGATTTACGAGATAATGTGCTTTGTTGTTGATAACTGATTTCTGATGATGAAGGTGTCTTTCAAATGTATCAACTTAATTTTTAATAGTATTGCTAAAATATTTGTTCAAATATTTGAATAGTGTAAATATGCATTTCATTCAGATATTCTAATATTTTTAAATATGTTGATGGAATATTCTTACAGAACTGTGAAACATTTTGTTTGAATAGTTGTTAAACATTTGTTCGATTTTTCTAGTAGAATTATTAAATATTATGTTTGAATATTTTTGTAACACCGTTTAACATTATGTTCGAATATTCTAATAATGTTATAAAATATATCTAATTATATAAATATAAATAATAATTATGTATTAATATTTATAAATTAAATTATATATTAATTATAAATTGAATATTTCTTCGAATATTCTAGT